>VKOC01005752.1:0-17174 GCA_009364415.1 Spea multiplicata
AATCTGATAAAAACCAAGATGTTGTGCTTCATCCTCATTTCGCTTTCTCTTCATTATGAGTTTAATCTGTTTAAATGTACTTGACTTGAACATGATACACACATGATGTGCGAGCATTTAAAGGGAAAATCCCCAAAGTGTACTGGGATAAACGAAACCACTAAACACCTTTAAGATTTCAAAGACTATGTCGTTGTGGCATGAACAAGGCAGTGTTAGCCTCCTCATGACGGAGTAAATCCGGTTCTCCATTCAATTACTATTCTAACGCATACCCAATGTGAATTCTCTGCATTCGCATGGTGTTGCTAGGCAGTGTTGCCAAGTGGAAGTACGCGCTGAAGGCCGCTCTGCAGTTGTGTTAGATGGCTCACTGTGTGTGTGGTGGGGGATGGTGGGGGGTTAACAGACAAAACTTCCTTTCTTTACAAGGCAATACATTGTTAATCACAAGTAGGTGAATTGGAAAAAATAACCAAATAAGGAAAACCACAATCAATCAAATGTTAAACTAGAATGTATATCAGATGCGCACGGCCCATTTACACTATGTTACTTTATGTCTACTTTTCGGCTGTGCCTAAACTCTTTAGTTTGAGGCAAGCAAACTGGCTATTACAAGTAAGTTATATCGTCTATGCAGGAGGACGTTGATTTTAAATATTCAAACAATCTAATTGCCAACGAGCAGAGCAAGACTATTGTCTGGCACTCAAATGGTAAATAGAACAGGAGGTCTACAACATACCAGGATACATTTAACCACAATGGCAATCAAGCAGTTAAAGCAGACGAATACATTGGATCGAATTTAATGCAACATTATGCCTTCAGCAAATCATATGAAATATGTTTTCCTTTAGTAATTAGAAACTTCCAAGGGGGAACTCCGCAATTTCCAATTTCCATTTCAGAGCAATGTGGTCTTGGGTTTCGATAATGGTAATGGGTTATCAATCTACTGTAACTCAATTTGCCTTTTCATGGGAAAAGATCTATAACACCACAGTGCTGGATTTAACATCTTACTGGACCTTCGGTATGTTTTCAAAGTTGAAGCCTCATTCTTGTTTATTTTCAGTTGTGAGCTAATATTCTGTTTGTGTTTTTTATTTGAAAATGTGTCTGGTCACTCCACTCACCCTCATCTTGTTGGTTTTTATTCTAGTTATAAACATAACAAACCCTTTTTGTTTCCTGCCCAAACCCCACCAGATCTGTGAGTCTCTGCTCCTATTTGCTTATTTTGCTATATCTGCTTAGTTTGCAGCAGCAAGTTTGCCCAAGTTGGACAAACGTGCAAATCCCCTGAAGCCAGCTTGCATATGTACTCATATGAATTGAAAAATGCATGCAACCCATGAACCTACCAGTTGACTGCCAGTCAGAACTGCAAAATCCACCTCGCAACCATCCATACTATATAAATACATTTCAGACAATCAATACTCATCTGAATCAAAGGGAGGGCGACCATTACCTCCCACCTCATGCATGGTGAGGTCAAGGGTAAAAAAACTTGGTTGTGTATTGCCCAAAATATACCGAATTTCAACTACATCCTCTGCTTAGGGGATGGAACGGTTAAACCAAAGATTTGTCCTTAGGGTGACAGCCTTGCCCCCACTGGCTCATCCCTCTTGGGGCCTCATTCAAGTCTACTAAACATGCAATACAGCTTCAACATACTGGGGGTTGCTGGTGGACAGGAGCATATATATATATATATACGTGCTGCTGTGAAGGTGGATTATTTTGTTTTTTCTAGATGACCTCTTTCCCTGAGCTGAAAGAGATGGGCCAATGTAAAATTAACGTTTTTTCGAACAAGCTTCACCCAGAAGGTTCTTGGATAGACTTCAAACCCCCCTACCACAATGAACCTTTTAGGAGTTTAGGAACAGAGTGTGGTATTAATTTTCAAATAAAAAAAAAACAAAAACATCCTACAGGGCAGGCATGGCAAGGAGACTGTGCTCATCCAAATGTGCATTTTGGCACTTCAACCACTGTCACACCAATAGGCAGAGGGTAAGGGACAATGGAAAATCTTTATTTTACCACACTCATCCCAACAGGTGAGGTGTGGCTTGGGGTCAGTGGCTCCCATAGACATTTCAAAATTATATTTTACATTCCTTGTTCAGTGGATATATACCCCCACAGTTATTTTTATTTCTCCAACCACATGTGGTGAATGTAGAGTGGTCAACCTTTACTCCTCCCAATTAATAGGGGATCCTATGGGCCCTATTTCATAGTGAATAGGTGAATAGACCCCATTCAATAAAAGGACAAATGTTGTACAATGTACTGCAACCTATATACTGCAAAATGATTAAATTATACAATACCAATCTTCAGCACATATACGGATCTTATGTCATATTTTACAAATTGCAAATCTCAGTATGATGCACGATGGGAGTTGAAGTCTTCTACAACTGGTGTGCTAGAGTGAATCCATTTAATGCCACTGAGCTTCCGTCTATATTCCCACAAAGACTATGCTTGTGGGCACAAAAAGATATACGGCCCTTATATTCAAGAAAACTATGTGGCAAGAACAAATGTCTCAAAGTCACAGTGCAAAATCAACATGATAAACCTTAAGAGGGACTTTAGGATTCATTGCAGGGCTTGTGTCATCCATGTTTATCGGCTCAAACTAAATGAATCGATCTGTGTACCATCTACGTGAATAATTAACCCCAGGCATTCTCACCTTCTATGTCTTGATAAATTAGTCTCTGTTTGGGCCTCTTGGCTGAATAAAAAAATACTTGTTATAGCTAAGCCATTAACAAGAAATCCACTAAACACAATATAATTGGACAGCACCACTAACGGCACAATGAATTATCAAACTATCAAACACTTGCTAAACAGGACAAACTGGCTTTCAACAACTATAAAGGCATGGTAAAGTTTACAGTGTTTAATGTTACATGGAATAGTCCCCTGAAGAAGCATGTTCTAAGATACATCAGTCTTCTAGTTAACCCACTGCTACATTTTCTCGGTGTATAAAATATTATCATGTGTCCAATCTGTGAATGACTACAAATGGATACAAATGTGGTCCTGTTAATAGAAACTTCTTTTTTTATCATTTGCGAAACTACACACAATATTACTATCAACCATTTTTGAAACACCATATGCCTTTCTCATTTACAGAAGCAACTGCATGAAACTAGAACGTATAAAATAAATAAGAATCCAGCGACCCACATCCCCCAAGAATAGCATACACACACAATATACTGTATTCATTTCAGGGAAGTGGCTTCCCTGGCCACTGCCATCAAACATGTATGATGGTCCTCTGGCCCCCCCGGTAAATGCATCCTCTGTGGTAGACGGGCTCTGGACAGCAAGTGACACAGCGCAGGCCCTGATTGGTCTCTTGCCTACCGAGAACACTGATAGGTTAATTAGCACAAAGAGAGACCAATCAGGACGCGCCACAGAGGAGGACCAGAGCACAGGCACACCTGAGCACAGATTTTTTTTTTAGAGCGAGCGTGAGAGAGCGTTCAGTGGTTATAATTGTACTCGCTCTATGTCTGTTGCAGTTTGCGGGCATCAGAAAGCCTCTGTTAAAATGCGGGAGACTCCTGGAGAGTTGTGATGTCTGTATATATATATATATAATATATAGACTTGTGCATCTTGATTTGTACGTATTTTTGTAATTTTGGAGATTCGTACAAAGCCACAAAGGCCAGGCCCTCGGACGAAAATCTCAGAATTTTGGTTCAAAATACGTAGACCCACATCACGTAGACCTTTCACTTCTGCCTACCGCTTCCTCTTCTTTTATCTTCCCCCTTCTCTTTTCTGTCTTCAATCTGCTATCTTCAATCTTCTATCTTCGTCCACTATATGATTTTGTTGGACATCCCTTTCCAAAACCATTATCATTACTATGATGTTGTCACCCATTTGTAGCTATAGCAGCCTCTGCTCTTTTGGGAATACTTTCCACGAGATTGTGGGACTGCGGGAATTTGTGCTCATTCAGACAAAAGAGTCTGGCATTCCAATTCAGGGCTCTGTGCAGGTCACTTGAGTTCCTCTACTCCAAACTCATCAAACTATTTCTTAATGGGCAGGTCACTTGAGTTCCTCCACTCCAAACTCATCAAACTATTTCTTAATGGACCTTACTTTGTTTGCAGGGACACAGTCATGCTGGAACAGGAAAAAACCTTTCCCAAACTGGTGACAGAAAGTTGGAAGCAATCAACATTTACAAAGGATTTGCTGCTGCAAATACCATTCAATGGAACCGGAAACATACTTCAAACTCTGGTGGAAAGCAATTCCATAAGAGGAGGCTTTTATAGCCAAAAGGGGGGGGCTCCATTTAATGACCATGGTTTTGGAACTGCTCAACAAGCTTATATAGGCTTGATAGTCAGGTGTCCACACACATATATATATATACTTATAGAAAGACATTTTCAACACTTTTACCCTGTCTAGTCAAAAAAGCACACAGTTCCATAAAGCATAGAGGCAATTTATAAAACCTACATGACAAACCACAGAACACCTAAACAGACTGATGTTAAACCGCAAAGCAATCTTTTTCTGTAATACCTTTTAAGCAGAAGGATCATATTCCATAATTACACCCCTTAGCTCCAACTATATAATTCAGGCTCTTCTTAAACCAGCATTATTGATTGGATTTGGTCATTATTATCTGTGCTTACAAAGCATCTCTGCTAGTAATAAACATTAGCTTTATACTTTCACTCCAGGTAATAAAGGAAAAAAAAACCCTACATAATAAAAGCATTTCTCAACAAATATTGCTGTGTTTTAGAAATGAGAACTTTAAAGAAAAGCAATAAAACCAATGTCTGAGTCTCCCAGCTTTGCTATTTGACATGCAATATTATTTAGCTGTGGCATATAAGCACAGAATGCACACAGAGTAGAGTTTTCAAACATTTTTTGGGTTAATCTGGGTAAAATCTGTGTAATCAAATGTATAACAACACAGAAGGTCAGCTTTTTTCTCCATAATATTCTTTATTAATGTTCAATAAAGTTGTAGTTTGAGGAGCCATATCACGGAGTTTATCTATGGGCAGTCATATACAGAATGTGAATTTGTTTTAGCAACAACAAGGGCATATATTCCTGCCTTTCCTTGCCCTTCTATATGGTATCTATGCATAAATGCTTCAGTTGAGCCTTGTAACCGTGGCGGGAGCGTGAGGCGTCTGTCTCGGTGCCAGCACTTCACGCTGAGTACTGGCAAATGACGTCATATGCCGGCGCTCAGCAGTGAAGACGCGAGACAAAGGCCTTGCGCTCCCACCACAGGACTGCTGGGTAAGTGAACTACAAAGGGGGGGGGTAGCTAGTGAGGAAGGGGGTGGAGAGTGGGTAGCTAGTGAGAAGGGGGTAGGAGTGGTGATAGTGTGAGAAGGGGGGTAGGGAGAGGGTAGTGTGTGTGAGAGGGCTTGGATAGTGTAAGAAGGGGGGAGAGGGGGTAGATAGTGTCAAGAGGGGGTGTGAGAGATGGGGAGAAAGTGGGGATCTGATGGGGAAAAATGCTGTCCCCCCAGATTTTTAAGGGTTCCTACATCCATGCTAACTCGTCTCTTTTAAAAAGAAAATGGGCCCTCATTCCAAATGAAGGAATAATGCAGATAGTCAGAGGTAGCACATTCCTGCCACTAATTCACTAGTTCAGTGGTGTAAAACGTCGGACCATGGAGGAATTGTTCCACTGTGTTTTCCCCCAAGACAAGTCATTGGATTTTTTTGAACATAGAAACACAGAAATGTGACAGTAGATAAGAAGCCTTCTGCTGATCTAGTAAAAACTCAAACCTTAATCAGTCCTTGGTCTAACCATAGATTAGGGATAGCTTTATGTCCATCCAATGCATGTTTAAATTTCTTTAAATTTAAATGCTTTAGTCCTACTTATTTAACACCATTTCAGCAATGTAAAAAAATCAGCATGGGACAAAAGAAATACAGCTCACCCCAGAAATATTGGTTGGCCAGAATCTGGCAGGTTATTTTGCCTAGGAGACTACCTGGGGACACTGTAGTGTTCCTTTAAGAAAACCTCTAACCTTAGGTCTCCTCTTTCCTTTTAGGGATGGGCCATAAAAAAATGTAGTTTTTATTACTCAAATTGACAGTTTAATGCCCCAATGCAGCCTCACCAAGGTAATGTAAATTCTTTAATATACATTCCTTGAACATTTTAAGAAAATAAAATGAAAGCACTTTAAGAGAGCTCCAGAGCTGCAACACAATACCCTCTTCATAATTTCATTTTTGCTCTACTGGTTCTCTGTTCAAAACAGCTGCTTGTGCGCATGCACACATGAGTCTCATTAGGAGGGGCTTACCTAGGGTATTTGGCTCCCAGGGCAGATCCTATCTTTGCCCTCACCACCTACTTTAAAATGTAAAATCACCCACATTGCCACTCATGCTTTTTCCTGTGTCTTCTTTCCTCACCTGCTTCTCGTGAACCAGGTCTCCTGAAACACTTCCACAAACAGAGGGAGGTTCTGGGCCACCCTCGGACTGGAGCAAGGGGAGAGAGGCTGTCCCCTTAGCTTCTCCGTTTTGCGGAACTACACCTCTCTTTCTACATGAGACTATCTGCATTATTCTGTCCTCTTGGAGTACTTCTGCAAAACAGCAGCGCAACATTTTTCCAAATGAGGAGAGGGTGTGCTTAGAGGCTCTGCCCTTTTGTTGAATCCCTGGTTCATGGAGAAGCAGACAAAGAAAGAAGACAGGGAGAAGTACAAGAAAACAGGAGAAAGAAGACAGAAATACACAAGAGAAGCTTGCGGAGCTGCAGGAAAGGAGACATGGACACTGAAGTAGTCGGCAAAGAAGGTAGGGAGACATTGAAATATAGGAAACTTCCAAGAGACTTGGGACCTTTGTGTGCCAGCGTGGCACACCACTGATGAGTGGCAACCTGGGTGGAAAGCCCAAAGTATGCAACTGCTCATTAGACCCCTCCTGGGCGCGCTCTGTAGCTGGGTAGCATGTCCATCAAGTAGTTGATGGGGGGCAAATTAATATGGGATGATTCTGCAATTGCAAGGGGGGGCCACATGAAAAAATCCAACATTAGTACATGGCTGGAGTGTCCCCTGGGATACAGTAGTCTTTTGATGCTAATTATTTTGCTTTCTCTTTGAGTGTGCTCTGCAAAAATAATTGCAACAAGTTAACAACCATTTGTGGAAAATCACTGAAGTCCCAAAATCAACTTACAAGACTGAGAACAGAAGAAAAAAAGAAGACACAATTTGATGACATTTAAGTGTTTAAATTAGCAATGTAAAGAAAATTAATGTTTAAAAGATTTCCCTTCGTCTCTAAACATTTAGTTCTAACAAACAACATTGCACAAACTACCATCTATAATTAACAATATTCAAAATGTTCAAAGACAAAGATTACAAAGAATTAAACATTTGGTGAGCTCTGTTGTTATAATTATGAGTTTGGAGAATTATCCAGACAAATGGAGCCTTTTCTAGAGTTTCTATAAGGCATTTTTAAACTCAGTATGGGCAGTTCCGTTTGAATTTAATGTGAATGTACATTGGACGTGATCAAAAATTACCTTTATGCTGTGGCTACAGAAAGAAAATCATTAAAAACAAGGTTTGTATAAAGATAGCAACACAAAATCATATTCAATGCCCAGTCACTCATAAGGAGACGCTAGCTTTCAGGGCAGTCTTAGTGTACCCCTCACCATACATTGGCAGGAGGACTGGCAGTTAGATGATGGCTGAGCAAATAAATCCTAAACATAAAAAGGTTAATATTGTTAGGAGGCTATCCTGATTTTATATATATATATATATTATATATATATATATATATATATATATATATATATAATATATGATAACCATATAGTGGTATATATAGCACCATAATATTATGTAACATTGTACAATGGTTAAACATGACCTAAGTAGTACATCACATAACAATTTGGATTTACAATCTAGAAGGAGGTGATGGCACATTACAATGTCGCAAATGTTCGAAGTGTACCAGACACATAGGTGTATCTGATTAAACAAACAATCTCTATGCATACAGACAGCTGACAGTGCAAGTGGTGAGAAAGTGCTAGGTAGGAAGATGAGAGTTAACCTGTAAGTTAATAGGCTTTCCGAAGAAGTGGATCTTATTGGATTTTTTTTGAAGGACAAGATTCTAAGAGATGGTCTAATAAGCGGTGGTAGGGCATTCAAGAGGATAACAAAGCCTCTGAGAAGTATTGTATATGAGCTATACAGGCAGAGATTAGAGCTGAGGCCAGGGGAAGGTCATGAGATAAGTCGAGGAACCAGGAAGGTGTGTTTGGAGTTACGTGAGTAGACATAAGTAGGGGAAATGCTATCAAGAGCCACATATAATTAAAATATTTGTATTGGCTCCCAGCATTTATGTTCATTACATAGATATTGTTAAACACTCCTATTTACTAGCACCTAGGCTCCTAGCATACTAGCATACTACTAGCATACTAGCGCACTGGCTCCTCAATAACCCTACCGTTAATAGTATAGACATAGGCCGTAGAAATGAAGGGTAGAAGAGCTCAGCTACAGTTCTTATGTTGTGTTTCAGAGAATCCACGTATAAAGTGTGATTTTCCTTTGTACATAGCATATACAGAATGATGTTAATACAGGAAAAGGCTTTAAAATAATCTTTAAAATGTCATAAAAGTCTTGATTAAGTCTATTAAGTCTTAAGCGGGAATATATAACAAAAGTATCCATTGATGGTGAAACCTGCATTTCAATTGAAACAAACTTGCAAAAGGCAACATTCAGTCTTACAGATTCTGGTTTGCAATTGTAGCAATCTTTGATAAATTATGGTCACTATATATCCTGCTAGGTTCATCATTGTTGTCAGCAAAATAGTCTACTTGTTAATTATCCCGTTGCAAACACAAAGTAAATACATCTAAATAAACAAACAAATAACATACCACACTCTTCTCTCTTCTCTGCACATCCATTGGGTAGATAAGCAATATTTCCCCTACTTCCAGAATATTGTTCTTGAACAAGCATGAAAATAATTGACAGCAGTTGAAATAAGATTTCCACTACAGAGCAACACAGGATCAGGATACATAGATCTCCATATGGTTTGTGTTACCCAACAGGCATACTCTCCATTTCTGCATCTGCCTAGCGATCAAAAGGTTGTCAAGAAGGCACGCCAGTCAGCCATCAAACCAAGAGCTTTTTGATCTTTGAGTATGAGTGGAAGTGGTGCTTAGTTGTGAATACTCCCAACTAGGATCTGCATACTTATTTAAGTACGTAATTGAAGACAACTCCATGGCACAATTAACCCTGCTTCTGCTCCTATGTATTGTCATAGTACTTTTGGCATATGCCACCATGGTACATAAATTCACAGTGCAGTATAAAAGACGCTAAAACTCAGAGACTTTCCACCAGTTTAAATGGCCTATCACTGATATGGCATTTAGCATCAATATATGTATATATCTTTTTCAAACCCCAAATAAATATTGTTAAATACCCCCTATATGAATCAGGAAGCACCGTTATGTACTGTTAATTCCAGGGTTTGGGGCAATGAAAGATTTGTGTTAAGAAAATGCAATTAGCCAATATCTATTTGAAACATCTGGTAAAAGTCTAACACGTGAGTTGGTTTTACTCACACACACAAAGAGTCTTCCTCGGTTGTCAAGCAGAGAATGGAAAAGTGGCAGGCACTAGCCTTTTCAAGACAAGATGCGATAAGCTGTCTAGCTGTCGTTCAGACATAGAATTCACAGGCAAATTAGGACTTCAACTGATTTCTACGATAAATGAAATTAAAAAATCACAGTAACCTCCTAGGAACTCGTGTCCCACTAATTATGATAGATTCATCATTATATCCTGGAAATGTAATTAAATGATCAGTTGCCACTAACGAGTAAATATTAAGAATTAGAAAATAATACATCACAACTAATGTTCAGACTTGGAATTACGGGGAGAAGTATTGGGCAAACTCTACAGTGTGAATGCTCACGTATTCCAAATGCCCTCAAGCCCCCGAGAGCTGTTTATTTTTTTATGAATATGAATTTGTTCTACTATATTTTTCATATATATATGTATATATATATATATACAAGTTTCATAATATTTAACAAAATTTTGTCACTTTCCTTAATTTGTATAGATGTCAAAAATGAGGCGTGGCCCTACCGAAACAAATGAAAAAGAAGCAGAGAGCTCTGGATTTGCATTTTGTTGGTTCTCTCCCTCTCATTCTCTCTCAGTCATGCTCATTCTCATGTTCTTTCATCATCTCTCCGTCAACCACTTCTGTGTCCCTACATCCTTTTCCACAGCTTCGTCTCATATCTTGCCTCTTCTTGTTCTTCTCTTTTGGCCCATGTTTCCCCACTATCTGCTCCATTCACCTGGCCTCTCTTTTGGCAGAAGCTCTCCAGGAGGCCTGGACAACGCAGTTGAGAGCAGGGAGAAGTGGACCAAGAAAGAGTACAGTAGACAGAAGAAGCAAAGAAGAAGGAGAGGCAAGACAAGAAGCAGAGCTTTGTAAAAGAGAATTTGAAACAGTTGGCGAAGAAGGTAGGGAAACATTGACAGAGAGCATGAGAAAGCCTTAAACACTTCTAAGCCCCCTCCAAAGCAAAAGTGTTCCTTCTTTGGAGATTTTAGATGTTGGGATATATGTTGCAGGATACATTTTACTCTCCGACTAATCCCCAAATTATGGGTTCTAGATTACAACCAATAAAAAAACTACACTGCATTAGAAAAAAAAATCCCGCTAAGAATTCAATGGGGTGTGCAGAATATTAGTGCATGTAAAATTAATACATTTTTAGCTGAAACAAACACTCTGCATATCCTTAGAGTGAAAAAAAAGTATAGAATGTAACCCTTTTGATGCCAAAGCATAGACTGTAGCATAGAAACAAGCCCCAATGACAGTCCTACTCTAAACTATATTCCAATGAATTATAAGTAATGTTACAGGACTATTGGCAAGCGAGTTGTGATTTCAACTTTCTTAATTCACTGTGCATTATAAATGGCCACCCTTGGCAAATTTATCTACAGGAAGGCCAGAGCTGGTCCTGTACAATGCATAATTTAATCAGTGAGGTGACTTTCAAGAAATCTCACTTATTTAATTATGCTTTATTCAGGGCTATCCAACCTAATCTTGGGACAGAAGCTGGGTTTGGCCCTTCAAAGTGATAAACTGAATAAAATGAATCAAACGACAGCAAACACAACTAACTGTGATAAGTTTCAGCTGTGGCAAAAAATCCATCCTCAAATTCAGTTCTCATTTTTAGGTTTTCCTTTGATCATATTACAGGCACAGTGGTTAGATGTGTGATCTAAGCAAGCCAGGCTGTCGTTGGGAGATTGCCTTGCATTTGCGCAGTTAACATTTTGTATGTGTCCCTAGTTAAAAGGGTTCCTTTGCACACCTGTTAGTATGATGTTGATTTTCACCAAAAGTCTAGATTTAAGGTGGGCACTTTGAAATCTTTGAAAGCTACTACTATTCTTTTTCAGTGGGCAAATGTTCTAATGTAACTGAAGTCGCATTCGTAAAAGCAGAAAATATTAGGGCCAAGTTAATTTCAAGGTCAGGTTCCTTTTTCCATGTAGAAGTTAAACAAATTACATGCTGCATATCCCGAAAAGCACTCATTATGAGACCTTTGCTTACTATGACAAAGAGACTATTTTTGGTGCGGCATTTGAAACAGGTGAATGTACCCTCTTTAAATGGTTATGATTTTAACCAGAAAAGGCTATGGAATTTGAGAGTGGCAGTGTGTTAATAATGAATAATGATTTATTGGTGCGCATATATAAAAAGGACATTTTTCTAAGTTAAATAGCTCACAGGTAGACAACTGATTGTAGTACAGTATGAGGCAGAAGAGGAGGTCACCCAAGCACAAATATACTGCTCCAGCAATTAAGGCCCTAATACGGTAGTATTTATTTATAATTCTGTTAGGATAATAATGGCAATTAGGTTCCCTGACATTTTTCACCATTACAGCTTTTCATTTGTGATAGAAAGGTCAGTTATAGAGTTTACAGAGCAGGTATCATAAAAAGGCTATTAAAGTAGGAGTGCCCACCTACCAGAGGTGTTCAGCTTCAATGCATTGAAAGTTGGCCAAGTGGAAGCTGTGATGTAGGTCTCTGCCGCAACAGCACAGATCTCCTAAGGCACATAATCTCCACAGCCTGCAAAAGCTAGACGTACCCAAAAATAAAGACTGTTCTGCTAAAAACGGGATTCTTGGGAGGTATGCAGGTGTAAGCATGATCGACAGATCAGACCATACAGCTGGCAGTTACTCCGCTACTTGAAGAGCTGTGTGTTAAACAATATCTTGACACCATTACTTATCAAATGCCACACAAATACTATTCTAGCTGGTAGATGCACAAATGCTCAATTGTGCTCTGAGCAATGCACGCAGCACAACTGATGGACCTCTAATGCCACAGGCCACGTAATCGAGGGTGCCAAAATGACTCTGTTAAGACCCTGTTACCAGTGAGTTATGTTTCACGCAGTAAATTCTACACAGCCCTGCAGCTTCAGCAGAAAATATGCACCAAAGATTTCATTATGAAATAAAGTAAAAAATTATTATGTTTCAATAAATGTTTAGTGGCTAGTCTCCTTAACCTTTTACAGTCCATTTTATGATCGGCTATCCCCACAGATCTCTAATAGATCCCTATTCTCACAGATACGCAACTTCGTATTGTTGTTAACAAGAGTTTTGGTCTATCTACAGATGTTTTAATGTTGCATCTTTAACGTAATGGATATAGCCCTCAACCCTCATCTCTAAAGGTCTGTTCTTCTCATAGCTATGGGGGGTCCCTGCTATAATAATGTGTTATCTATTAATATATTTAATTCAATTATATATATGAGTGAAAATCACAGTAAGTCTTTGCTGAAGCAAACTGATACCTAAATGTTTAACCTGAAGTCCGCAGCAAAAGGTGACAAAACTATCAGAACTAACCAATTTCTGGTCCTTACATTCCCTATCTTCTCCTTACTCCTCCCGTACAAAGGCTGCTTAAGCCAATTAACAACAATCAGCAGCTTAACAATCACTGAGAGATGAGCCTTATATTATATTATATATATAAAATCAATATATTGTATTAATAAAAAAGCAACCCCTGCACGAAGCCTCATTGCCAGCCGTAAAACGTACGTTGGGGTTGGTACGTTTGGACTTGGCACCATTCACCTTTTCAGCCTTTCTTCTAGGTTTGGTTAGTAACTTTTGAGCACCGATGTACCATTGCTGTATGTTATTTAATTTGTTCCTTTTTACTTTATCGCTGTGGTCATCTTTGTGTTTCTTATTTGTGCCTTCATATACATATGTATTTCCATCCTAGTTCCTGTAGTCCTGTGCTCTTGTTCATATGTACCTTCCTATATGTGTCTTGGTGCCGAGATGCTTTTTTAATTTATTAGTAATATATATATATTAAGTTAATATATTATATATATATATAATTATTATATATATATTGTTATGTATTTAAATCATATTTGTTTCTAAAGATTTACTTTGTATATACCTTTTTTTCCTTACGTGCTCTCCTTGCAATAGGTTTTGGTGTTTATATATGTACAGTGCACGTACCTCTACCATTATTGGTAGTTTGTTCGTTTTTGGTGATTAATAAAAAATAATACATTAAGAACTCCACTATTATGAAACAAAATGTTATGCAGCACCATTTTTCTGATTATAATGTAAAAAAAACATAATTTAAATTCAAAAAACACTTCCCCATTAAGCTCCCAAGGCTACAAATGTAATAATTGAAGAGTTCAATTCAGTTATGTTCAACAGATATAATTATTCACCTGCATATACCCTATATTCTTCAGCAGTAAAGTTAATATTTTTCCTCCACAGACGTGTAGGAGTTAATGTTATTTTAATGATGTAGCAAATCTTCATTTTGTAACAAACAACAAATACATGTATGGACCATTTAGAACATAATCTACCACTTATTCACAATAAGACATGATTAATGAACAACACGCGTAAAGACCAAGTGTCAGTGTGTGTGAAATATTAGCAAACATGCACTTTTTATTAACAGCAATAAACAGCCATAAAAGGCTGCATTCTAAGTGTTAAGTGGTCTAATGCATAGAATTTGCCATTTCTATAATCATTTAATTTGGTCTTTTCATCTTGTGGTATGTGCACCACTTTGGGTACTTCTGAGGGGTTCTAGGAGTACTGATCTGAGCCTTGATCTGAATTACTTATTTGATAGGAAACTGTTGTTATTATGGTTACTTATAGACAAGAGTGAATCTGGGTTTACATTGACCCTAGAAGAAATACCCTTAAAAAGACAACAAAAAATGAAAAGCTAAAAAAAATGGTGTTTGGTTGACACAAGTATTAACTGGTTGCACAGCTCCAAAAAGTCTTTAGAATCCCATAGTTAGATCAGAGATTTTGATGGTGCCATGACATCAAATAGTGTTATGTATAATTATGTTAACATACCTTGCTTAATATAGAAGGCTAAATAACTATGCTGGTTTATTACATGTGTGGTAAATAAATGTGTCAACATGATAATTATATCTAAAATCACAGCGCAAGCACTAATAAAAGTATTATCAGTACACTACGTAAAACCAATTGTAATGGAGATGTTCATGACAATCATGTCCATGTCAATGTAGCCTTCATCCCACAGCACAATATTTGACACATTTAAAGTTGGGGTCCATCTTTATTACTTATAGAGAAAATGGGCAATACAGCATGTCATGCTATGAATAGCCCTCGCTTACATTATTTAGTACTCGAAACATACAGACACAAACTGCAACAGTAAGTAGCCAGAACTGTTTCAGCAACACAAAGATGTGAAGTAAAGATTAAGCGTTAATTGACCTTGTAGAACATAGTTGAAGCCATGGACCCAGCTGTCATGGTTTGGTGCAATTATTGGGTTAAAATAATTTAATCCTATCGTCTGTCATATTCTGTTCAATAAATAGTAGAAAATAGAACAATAATATGACACTGAAACCATATCTTTCACTTTGATATAAGTTCCATGACTAAATTATTATAGCAGGCAGCTAGGTTAGGAGGTTAAGCAATGTATGGAATGCTTGGACAGATTTGATCCTGCAACATTAACTAGACCAGATAACACCAGTGTCACTCATTATTGGTTCCCATTACAGTCTTGACATCACGGTTAACATGGATATTTAAGGTGCAGGAGAATCCGAACATAATCATTCTTACCATGATTTCCAAATATGTATATATCAAGCTCATCAGTATTTATGTCCTCTCCATATAAAAAAAAAAAATCCTGCTTAAAAATGTATGGAAGAGAAGATGCAGTGGTCCTAAGATGCCACATTTGACCTGGACACCTGAGCCAAGGCCAAGCTGGTCATATGGCACAGTAGTGTGAATCTTACCAGGCAAAAGGTTTACAGGTGAGAGGTCTTCATTACATTATATAGCTGATAGAAGACACAAGCAGAGAAAGGAGCCCTCTCATTCAAGTAGAAAGTATGAAACAGGTGGAGGATTCATTTTAAATTGGGAGCGAAAGCATGATGAGACGTCTGGAAAGGACCAGAAACACAACTGCCCCTTAGGCTGCTTTTACTTTGTACATTAACAAAAGCTTTTTATATATTTCTTGCACTTGTAATTCTATAGATGTCGAGAGTAAGAGATAGAAGGAGTACAAAGGCTGACTGAATTCCACTATATACCCGATCTATATCTCTTGGTATTTGTTTCTCTGGTCTCAGTGCTGCCAGCCCTGCCATTTATGAATATGGGGTTTAATCTGCTGGAGAACTTTTCCTACTTTTCCCACCAGACCAGGAATCTTGCTTTTGTCTTATTTTGGAGCATGAATACTTGTTTTGTTCATGATGTCTATTTAGGAATGCTATATACAAATTGTGATTATAATATATACACTGATAAAAGTAATATCACATTTTCATTGATTACTGCATATGTATCGCTAATAATGCAATGTATGAGAACTTTGAGTTTCAATTCCAGTGACAGAACTACAAGTCTGGCATGAGAATTTATGAATGTTTCCTGTGTAACATCTCAGCCCCTGGCACATGCCAACAAAGCATTGATCCTCCACAGAATAATGTTCTTACTATTTCATCCTTTCTTATCCTGCGCGGAATGAAACCGCTGATCTGTCATCTTAATCCTTACAATTTAGCATTAGGTGTATGCCAAAAAAAATTGAGAGCGGTGTAGTTAAACCCTACATGTCACTCAACCCTTCCTTGCTAAGAGAATACTTGATTATATCATCACCCGGAGACACACCAGGTAACGCAACCCTGCCTTTGGCTAAACTGTGTAATTTATATATAAAAACATCGTATTACATAGTCTTAAAAATTACATATATAGTCTTACTATTACTCTATACATCATAACAAAATTCTAATTTTGTCTAATTTTCAACTGTCTCTAAAGCATTTGATTCTATAAATCTAGGCACTAAATTATTCTATAAAGCAGTGTACATGTGATCACGCGTTAATAGTATTTAATAGACTAGATATTGAAATTATTACAGATAGCACAGCAGCTGGAGAAGCCGTTATCCTCTACAGATGCATTTAATTGTATGTCCTAATTGCTGCTATTGCATATTAAAGCTTCTGCTTACATTGTATATTGAAGGAAGTAAAGAATACAAAGGAAAATGAGTTCTGACACTTGTTTACCGTATTTTTCGCTCCATAAGACGCAGTTTTTTTCCTCCCAAAGTAGGATGAAAAATCAGCCGCGTCTTATGGAGCGAAGATGCAGCGCTTCAACTCCTGTGTTGGAAGCGTTTGTCTCGGGTGCCGGCGCTTTACGCTGGGCGCCGGCATATGACGTCAGACGCCGGCGCTCAGCAGTGAAGCGCCGGCACCCGAGACAAACGCCTCACGCTTCCAACACAGGAGTTTAAGGTAAGTGACCGGGGCGGCGGCGAGATCCTGAGAAGGGGGGGTTAGGGAGTTAGAGG
>VKOC01005753.1:0-15805 GCA_009364415.1 Spea multiplicata
CTTTGACTGTTGACTGTTTTGAAGCCATAATGCAGATTGTTGGGGGGGGCATTTTGTAATCGGTGGGACACCATTTCCCTCTGCGGCTCAGAGACCAATAAAGTCCCTTGGAGGATCAACACTTAGCGTACCTCTGCAAGCTGTGCCTTGTTAAGTCCTGGACGAGTCTGCAACTTATAATGTCTTTTATACCTGCGCAGTGTGTTCACCTGGAGCTGAAACAGGTCGACCTGCGAACAGAGAAAAAGACTAGGTTTGCGATCCAAGAGGCAACGTCAACACCCCGCGCAACCGTGATCCAAAAGCCTAACTACTTATAGCCGTAACCGGATTCGAAGAACATAAAAGAGGTGAAAATTATCTAAAATATGCAAAGATGTGAAGATGGCTCTGCTCTGTTCACATATGGACCAAATGTGAGTCAGCACCCCAATACTGAAGCCTGTCTCTAGAGAAGGACGCGGGAGATGGACCATAGCCACTTGTAATGTGAACCAGTGGGGGGACGGGGGACACAGTGTCTTAACAGCCTGTTCTGCAGAGCATCTGAGGAGCATCTCAATATATATATATATATATTTATAAGTCTGATCTTACAACAAGGGGACTCCAGAACAGAAACAAGAGGCAATTTTCTCCGGCACAAAGGGAACCAACAAACCCCAGGCATACGTTTGGCCTTCAAGGTCCTCGTCGGTGGGGTCTGGTTGGCACCCCTCTAGGCACAAGAGAACAAGGATGGCCCTTACTGGCCCCATGAGACCCATGAAGGGAGAATTATTATAAAAAAACACTTTTGAGATGAACTCATTAACAGTTTTTACTTCGCTGACCCCTGAGGAGCACAAAAAGTAACAAGTATCAGGGTCGCTATTTGCGGCGTGCGGAAGTAGAGACGCTCTATCACCTCTGGCACATCTGTCTCGTGCTCCGGGGAATCTCCGCCATCATCGCTGGTCTTCCTCTTCCGCTTGTTCCGGACACTTTGTATGAAGTTCTTGTGAAAGTCGCATATGTAAAGATGCCGCACCTGAGGAAGAACACATTTTATGAGGTAAACTCTTTTCATTTTAACATGGGGGTCCGTAGCCTTTAAAGTGGGAACTAAACGCTATTTACATGATCTGTGCCTATTTCTCTGGGCTGGGGAGGGTAATAACGGAGTAGGAGAGAAGCTGCAGCCATCCACCATGGTCTAATAATTCTTGTCACTGATTGGCTGCTTAAATTAATGGGGGGCTTTCCACTCATGTGCACGGGGGTCTTATTAACAGCCCTCCCCGAGCCAGTGCTGGAGCTGACTGGAGGGGAGTGTATCGGACAAAAAGCCTACGGGGGGAGGGGCATCATAAACTTAAAGGCCCCCTCAGCTATAATAAGCTTTAAAACGGATACGGTGGCCGGAGTGCCCCTTTCACTCAGCGCGGGGTTATATGATGGGGATTATGGATACGGGCTCCGAGGGCGCCCGGGTCTCGCGTGGATTTTGCACGCAGGGTCACTCACGCTCTTGTCGATGTCCAGTTTGAGCTTCTTCTGGGAGATGCTCTTTTGAACCCTCTTACTGAAGGACGCGTTGCCCGCCGGCCGAGCGCAGCGCTCTCCACCATCGATCAGGCAGCAGATCTGACCAAAAAACGGGGCGGTGGGGGCCGGAGGCCCGTCCCTGCTGTCTTCCTCGGTGCTGAAGCCGTTCATTCCCGCTCTTTCCGTATCATCAAACCAACAAAAACAAAACAACCATGCCGGGCCTGTCACCAGTTAGACTCCTGCAGCAACCGAGCCGCCAGCACCCTGACAACGGAAATCCCGCCCTCTTCCGCACGCTGAGTGGTCATTGCTTCCCGTAGGCGGAGAGACGCTGGAAACATAGCACACACCATTGGCCAAAGCCGCTGTCACACAGGCTGCGAGAAGCCACGCCTTTTCCGGCTACGCTAGTAGCCTTGTTTAACTCAAACTGTGTACTTCCTTAAAGGGGCGGCACCCTGAAAAGTTGGCCCAGTTTGAAATGTAGCCCTTTGCAGCATTTAAAGAGACAGCGCACTTTAATAAAGCAATGCATAGCAGATGTCCATTCGATGTAAACATATGCTATAGAATTCACCTATAGAACTCACCGAACCCACAGACATATTGTGAATGAAACCGGTCAGGCAGGAGGCAGCTACTGTGTCTCTATTTTGTTAAAAAAAAACCCAAAAGCTTATGCCCCCTGCTGGTGTGAAGTGGGTAATGCAGCCTCTTGTCTTCCTTTGCAGAGAACCCCTGCCATTTCTGCCCCTGTGGGCCACATTCAGTAGGGTGCAGGAATCCCTAGTGAAAGTTTTGCCCAGCGTCCATCAGTTTCTGTGTCTCCGTGTGATTTACTTGCCGTGCATTCAGTGGGAACTTTTTGCGCTCCAGCTACCTGAAACCCTTACCTGAAAATAGGCCCAGTTAAGGACAGATTGGCCAGGGTTGCTTGGGCCAGGGGCTGGTGGAGCACCGAGGTGTCTGATGCGGCTGCACAACTGCCAGGGCTGTCTTTAACGCGAGGCATCTAGAGCCCACAGCAGTTGTGATCGAGGGAGTCGCAACCGTGCCCGGCCAGGCGACCCCCACGATCACTTCCGCAGTGGTATGCTGCTTACCTGTGCGTTGCGCACTGCCAGCAACGTCTCTTGTACCGCCAAGGGGATGGATGAACCCAGCGGAGTCATGTAAAGTCACATGACCCTGCTGCAGTCCTACTTCCCCTGCTCAGTAAAAGAGAAGTTTTTCAAGCAACACAGAGGGAAGCAGCGGGTCCCTGCGTGCGGCAAAGAGAAATCTGCAGTTCATGTGAGGGGGGGGGGGTGGGTGTAATACAGAGTATTTGGGCAAGTCCTAATGCTTCCAAATCTGGGTTGCTAGGCAGGTCGGTGGATGTATCTGGGTGCCAGGACTGACATGATACTAAAGGGGAAGGCTGGCCTATGGGTGCATAAATACAAAATGTGGGGGCTGACTGGGGCAATACACCAAGGGTGTGGTGGCATTAATTCACAAGGGATTGCTGATGGGGGCATCACTAAATCATATTTAAAGCGGGCTGGCTGGTGGATGATGTGTCCTGGAAAACATGGAAATGTGGTCTGGGTGTGTGTGTGTTTTGGTGTCGCTGTGGCAGAAGCCTGTCCTGGTGTGCGCATGTTTGGATGTCTATGTGGCAGAGCTTGTCCTGGTGTTCGGGTGTTGGTGGGGCAGAGCCTGTCCTGGTGTGTGTGTTTTGGGTGTCGATGTGGCAGAGCCCACCATGGTGTTTGGTTGTTGTTGTGGCAGAGCTTGTCCTGGTCTGTGTATTTGGTCATCTGTTTCATGGCACTTTACTTACTGTAGAAATAAACTGAAGTATTTAATTTTTACTTATTCAGAGATAAAACACCATGCTTCAGTACAAACCTTTCTAGGCCCAGAAATCAGTGAGAGGAGAAGTAAAGGTTTTGTGTTATTTACTCTATTTCAATCTGCATATTTTATTAAAATGGATTAGCGGCACAAAATTGTGACTTCAGGCATCCTGTGTATGATGAGTTTTTTTTAGTGTACTGATGTACTCCCAATTCCATTACATTAGATTCTATCCTATATTATCTGCCTAGCACTGATGACATCAATGTTTGGCTTAGTATATAGTGACAGGAGTTATTATCAGTGTCTGGCTCAATGTTATAGTGATAGGGATTACGCTGTACCGCCATCAATGTCTGCCTCAGTACATAGTGATAGGTGTTTATACTGTACCCCCATCAATGTCGGCCTCAGTATATAGTGATAGGTGTTATGCTGTACCCCATCAATGTCTGCCCTGAGTGTATAGTGATAGGTGTTATGCTGTACCCCCATCAATGTCGGCCTCAGTATATAGTGATAGGTGTTATGCTGCACCCCATCAATGTCTGCACCAGTATATAACGATAGAAGCTATGCAGTTTTAAAGTGTTTGTGGGGGGGTGCCAAATACTCTAGGTACGCTCCTTTATACGGTGTAAGCTTGAACTAAAGGGTTTGCTACAGTATTTTCTGGCAGAAGAGATCAAATTTTATCTAGAATTGTATTTTTTAAACAATCGGGCCACTTTAACATAATTGGGTGCATTGAAGAAAAAAGAAAGTAATTGGTTACAGTGTAAAATGTGGATTTTTGGATGGTTTGGAAATTGTGGGAGAACTGAGGCTGTATTAAGACTATTGATTTATCTTGTCAACTCAAATTGAGAAGAAGTTCTCTACAAGCAGTCTTAGCGCCATAAAAGAATGTTAGGTGTACAGACATATTTTGATTATATACCCACGCACCTTAAATGTCATTGTCTCACCAAGAAAGAGCTTCAAAATACGCACGGCGACAAAAGAACACTCGTCCACATAGGAATATTTGTAAAATTTATTCAATTTAAATACATTATAAAATAAGTTGTATTTTAGCCTTTAAAAACATGGCAACGCAATATGTCATAAAAGTCCTCAAGGATTATCCAAGCCACTATGGTTAAAGTGCCAAAACCACCCACCCTTCCTCGTCCATCCGAAACGTAGTCACAAATATCTGCGAGACAAGTTCAGCTAACGGGAGGAAGCTGGTAATATATATAGGAGTGTGAAGTATCCGTCCCACCAGAAGAACAGGAGACATCTCAGTGTTATCATGGACAACATCCAGTTAGTTCTATTAGTGGCTTCATCTGAAGGTCATCGTACAATCTACTAACGTAGGCTTGATGTCTCTAAGACTGTCTGTTGTTGATAGCAGCGAACATTTGAAATCATGTACATTTTTTTCCAGTTTGATTTTCCACAAAACATAGCAAATAAGAGATTTTACAGAAGGTTCATAAAAAAAATCAAAAAAAAATCATATGGATCGACAGCAGTAAGACATTCCAAGGGCCTTCGTTCTAGAATGTTAAAGTATTGTAATGCCATATACAGTAAATGTAAAAGAAAACCACATGTACCAAACATACAAAAACTATACACCCAACTTGCAGAATCTCAAAAAGCCATGGGCTACAAGAATTAATTGGATTAGGGAATTATTGAGCAGAATGAACTTTTGTTGAGAAGGTCTACAAAGAAGCTTACAGAAGGTATAAAAAAAGCAAAAACTAAAAAAAAAAAAGATAAATAAATGATAATGGACTCTATGGTAACGGACTGGTTATGACTTTAGTTAGAAGACAAACTTCCTCCATCGAGTTGGAAGTTTGCTTTACAGCTGCTGCAAAACAGCAAATTTCATCACAAGGGGTCAATTTATTTGGCGTGTAATCTGTTTTACAAAAGGGAAAAGCTGCCTATAAGATACAGTCTTCATCAACCATCTTACACGTGTTAAGTACAAGTTTCACCACTGAATTATCAGCTTTTACCAGAAAGAGATATCTCTCAATCTAAAATATTCTAAAATGTGTGTTTTAATGAACATTTCCCTTTAGAGACCTAAAATTGACAGAAAAAATACAGAGCATGGGAATCCATTAAACAATAATTATGGATAACCTGAGACCATGGCTACAGAAACATTAAAACCGATCCCCATCGCCAGTAACCCATACACCCTGAATTTCATTTTCTGGTCCTGCTTTTGGCACATCGAGTGGGTTTATCACTTAGACTCAGAGAGCATGTGAACGGAATGTTGAGTTAAAGAAACGGTCAACGGGGCAAGACACAAACATGCCTACAAAACGATAAATTCAGTTATATGAACTGCCTTGCACTGCCCTATACCATCGAAATGGGCCAATCATTTCGGAACACAACAAGAAGTAATAGTAAACAAGCACTTCACATGTTCTTGCAACACATACGTCTAGATCATGGAAGTCCAAAGTGACCGAGGGAAAAGATCTTACCAGAAGTTCACTGATTACTTATCTATTCATTAAATATTGTCCCACAAAGAATGAGTTGACGTTGATGACCTGGACAAATCAACTGTGCAGGTTTTAATGATTTTGTCACTGGTGGCTTGATGAACATCTCATCTTCTTGGCAGATCTATTGGGCTCATATAGGATGTCCTTCAAACCAAATCTTTTAGGGACACGTCTGAGTATATTCTAAATGATTAACGTTTCCAGGGTCTGCTCAGGCGGATAGGTCTGTGATTGCCCTTCAGAGCCGTTCTCTATACACGTACTCTCCTTCACTCAGTGGTAATTGATGTGGTATGATTAAGCTCCCATAATAATTGCTGTGCGTTGAAAAAAAACACGTGCTACCAATAATAATGAAAAAAACTAAAATCGGCAAAAGTTCCCCTTTCATTTTGGAGCCATGTTGATGTGTACTTCTAAACAGAGGTAGTCAGTAGATTATGTGGTTGAATTGTCCTGCCGCTACATGCTAATCCAGGGCTGAGCAAACCATTGTCCATCTCCTCCAAACAATGGCTCTGAGTAACCTAAAGGCCAAAGACAGAGGCAGCCTTATGGCTGGATCACCTTCCCATCACCTTCAATACCCATTGAAACTACCGACCGTGAACTCACCGGCCACATCTCATCTTGGTCTGATTAGGATGAGAGGGGATAGATAATAAAATGAGGTGCTGGGTTGGCGTTTGCTCTAGAAACAGCCCTGCCTTAAAACGGCTGAGGGGTCACTGGCTGCCCAGCTCTGTGTTAAGGGATGTACAGAGGTGACAATTTTTGTAGGTTGACCAGTGAACCTGTATTCCTAAACGATAACGGACGAGGACAACGAGCACTCAAGTGTAGCTCCACCAGTGTCTCCAGAAGTAACAGTAGACAACATAGTATTTTTCCTGTCATCTTAGAGATGAAAAGAATTCGGAATATTTTGTAACTACAGTGGTCTTGTTGACATACTATTCCAGTTTCTATTATTAGGTGTTAATTCTAGTACTTTTCTTGCTTTTATCATCAGTGACACCAACACTGAACAACATGGAGGGCCCTTCCATCTCATTATTTAAAAAAAAAAGTACTCCCCATGTGTAAGATGAACGCCCATTTGATTAGTCCCCTGTCTCTCACAGGGTTAGATCATTAGTAGGACATGCTTATGAAACGGATCCGCTACATATCAATCATACAAAGGGCTCCTGGGTATTGAGAGGTTAAGGCAAAAAAAAAAACAATCTTATCTACAAAATGATTACACAGTCTCAACATTCCAGAAAGCCCCATCCCTCTGTCCTGTCCAGCAAGGCACTAGAAAATGGTTCAAGTTTAGGCATTTGCTGCTCGTTTGTGCTTGCAAGCTGGTCCTTTTAATGATGCTGCAGTTAAGCTACGGACGTCATGATGAGATGTACATCATATGGTATGGAAACACATCAATTAATATAAATATTCATGAGCTTAAAGATGCAGTCTTAGAACATAATCCCCAATGGCATGTGAAGGTACTTCCATTAGGAGAGAGAACATGGAAAGAAGACAGACACCAGGCCCGTGACGAGTACCCCGTCATACCCACAGACACCGTTTCTAACCTCGTTTCAGAGGATCTAAGTGAGTTTATACGCGCTGGTCAAGATGGACCACCTTAGCCTAAGATTCCTTACGGTTCCAGTTTTATACACTGTATTCATTATACATCGAAGATTTATGTTTTAAAGTCGGCCCTTGGAAGGCTCGCCAATGTTCCTGGTGATAAGATTTTTGGGGGGACAGTAGGTAACCCCTTACCCCTTAGACAGCTACTTTATAGCTCTAAGGTGCATTTGCTTATATCAAAAGGCACACACTATGAATCAGCAGAGTTCTGTGGCTTCTTAGCCAACCATATATGAACGTTAGTGGCTACTAAATTTGGCGCTAGCTGTAAATTTGTCCCCAGGATAAAAATATAGACCAAATTTCGTACATCTCTGTATGGGTCAAAACATCTGATGTTTAACCACAGTGTCATTAAAAAACGTAATCCCAGCCTGCACCGACACTTTCAAAATATCCCCTTTTTTTTTTTTTTTACCTAGACACAAAAGAAAAGGAAAAAAATAAAATTTTCAGAAGGAAACGATTCCCCACCCACCAGTAAAAAATATAGATTTAAAATATATATTCCTATTTATATATGTATATTCCTCTGCTAGGAGTTCATGTTTTTGTTAAAGGCTTCTAAGACTGTGGAGTTGGTGTTTTCAAAGGTCCATTGTTGGCTGGGTGAGGAAGGATTGCAAATATTCATGAAAATCCTGCGGTCGGACTCGTTGCAATCCATGCAGCTGTTGCTGGTGGGATGATAAATTGTCTTGTCCTGGGAATAAAATAAATAACATCAGCCGGACGCGAACTGCGTCAAGTGCAAATCCTGGTTCCTTCACGGTTGGCTATAACGTCCATAATGAACAGCTTAGGCTCATGGGAATGGACGTTCACAGAAGTGAGTGGGCCATAAGGTACCCAAATGTGATGAACACACAGCGATCATATGGCTGGCGTGTCCCATTATGTAGGGAATTGCCCCATTAATATTTTCATGTGTAACAGCTTAGTTCTTCTCCGTGACCCAAGAAGTAACTTTCTTTGGTGAATATGCCACACGGAAGTGGGTTAGCCGGGACTTAATCTTCTTTCACAAAACAAGGAGTATCAACCACCCAACCATAACAATTATTTCCTCAGGCCCTTAACTCACCTTTCTGTATCTCCACAGTTGGTTACCCTTCATGCCGTGGCAATCGTACAGCGTGATCGGGCTAGTATGAGAAACAGCATCAAAGCAAACTTTTTTAGTGTGTTGAGGGTTTCCGGGACGGATGTCTTCCCGCCAGCCGAAGGTGAAGACCTGTAACACAAAACTCATGATAAACGTGTGTATTTCCCATACTGGTGGCTATGCTGCCCATCTGACATGAATCCTATTGAGGAAGAAAGGGTAACGTTCCTACCTGAATACTGCTCCACGCATCAGCCTTCTGGCCTTTGGTGCATATATCCAGACGTAGCTCGGAGCCCATAGACGCATGCTTAGTGTCCACGCAGAGGCCCGTCTTCTTGTTACGAATCTGTACGACGCAGAATACATGAGGCAAAGCGGTCAATACATCTGTGTTGAGTAGATAAATGAGCAGCCGAAACCAGACGCTTACAAAAACCCTACAAATGCCTCTATTTAAATAAATGGTTATTATATGTACAGGCCTACAGCGTTCAACCTAAAAAGAGGATCTAACGTCTCTTAAAGAGCTATTAAACTTGTGAAATATCCTTGGCTTCATTGATAGAACCAAAAGTTATTTTTCATGGGGTGCTAGAAATTTCAGAAGAAGATGGTAGCTGAGACCAGATGCTGTTTTTTGACTCCTGTTTGTTAGTTGTGATCTAATTAGGATCCTTTCTAGTGATCTAGGTTGACTCACATCGCTTGAAGAACAGTGACGGGATCACTGGATCTCACGGATCTGAGCGTGGCGGTGGCTCTCAGAAACCAGCTTGTAGCTCCTAAAACACAGCCCTTCTCAAAAGTCTTGGGGCTTTGTAAACGTCCCCCCCGTGATCCCTTCCTCACCTCTCCCCAGGCAGCGGCATGTGGCTCCACTGGTGGGTAGAATTTTGGGAGGTCCCAGGCTACTTTAGTCATGAACCACTTGAAGTTCTGACAGTTTAGCTTGTTGCGTAGCTCCTTCTGGGATCCCACATCCCCCGGCGACAGGTGTCTGTAATCCGGTCGGCGCTGGTAAATATACTCGGCGTATTCATCCATCCAAACTTCCGCCACGCGCTTCAGGTTCTACAACAGCAAAGAAAGGCAGCCTACATGAGTAAGTGTCCACAAACACAAAACTAAAGTTGGCCCCTTGGATACTTTCTACTTATCCAGCCCCATGGACGCCAAAGTCCTCATTCCATCATCAGACACAGAGTACATATCGGTTTCAATTCTGTTTACTGAAAAAAACGGTAATTTTACCCCAACCAAGAACCATTGCTGTACTTTATAGTCACCAGGGGGCGCTGATGCATCATCTGAAATTCCACCCCCCCCAAAAAAATGTCTGTATTTGGCTCCTAATCAAAGGGTATTATTTATAAAATAATAACAATCAGACTAACTAATTGCTGAGGATATTAGATAAATTAAAAAAATACGTAGAAGACAGATGTAGATATTAGAGAAACCGGCGGAAACAAAATTGCATAAAACAATCTCTACTTAACGTTCAAACGTAGAATAATAACTTGCCCATTCTGGCATCAGTATACTTTATTTTGCTTTCTACTACAGGTGGTAATAGATATGGTCCAAAGAGAAGCACAAGACCTTACACCGGTACTGAGAAAGGCATGTTCCAAGACAGACGGGCCTCATGCCCCTTAATAAAAATAGATAGAGAAGGGGAAGCGCATGCGCCCATAGAGTTTTGGTAAAACTGAAACAAGAGTTACTCCAGAGCTTAACAGATGCCCATGGTCATGATTTGGTTCATGTACCTCCATAAAAACTTACCCTAGCCAAGCTGACCCCCGCAGGCACTTTATACGGTACATATTTCCGGTAAATATGCCCCACTCTGGAACACGGAGCATCCTCCATTCGACCTCCACACATCCACACCTAAAAGTTATTCAAAGCAGAATATCATGAATATATAATTAGACAACATTCTCTAAAAATGAAATATCCAGGAACAAAATGTAATTTAAGCTGGAGGAACTCCCTTCTTGCAGAGGAACTAGCTGGGGTTGGCCAACGTAGTCAAAAAGAAACGTAGAGTCCCAACCTTTACAACCACATGGACCTCTTCTTCAGAATACAGAAGAAACCTCCTGAAAGATTGCGTGACTCCCTATGTACTTCAGCTAAAGACTCCAATGATTGTATCACGTAGTTCCCAGAAGATTGGATAGTTTAAGAAGAAAAAAGGTTAAAAAGCATGCACAGCCTTTATTTGTTAGGTTCTTCCGACAATCAAATAATTCTAAGAAAAGGGCGATGTTGAAAGGCATCCTCTGTGTATTACTCTATTAGGAGAAGACAATTTGGTTGTAGAGCACAATTCACATCTTGTATGGTTATTACAGGTGGAAAAATAAACTTATGGAGAATACTACTCTTCGAAAGCTGGTTTAACCCTGTGGACACCAAAAAGGAAAATGCCGTGATGAGGACATATCCATCAGGGAGGGGTATAGGCATTTTCTAGCTCCAATTTATGGAGAGCATTTAGAAACTCTCCCTGCAGTGTTCTGTGTATTGCTGTCAGCACCGCCTGATAATAAATAAGCTTAGTTAACCCCCATGGCCAAGCGATCGTTCATTTTATAACTTCCACCCGCCCTCTCCTTGCATCCAGCCCCTCTGTACTCGTGATTTCACTACAGTAATTAATCTATCAGCTACAGATGACTGCACCACTTTATCTTAATTCCAAGACAATAAACGAAGCTGTTACTGTGTGACATGTCCCAAGCACGTCAAAGGGTCTCCCAGCGGGTGACTAATTACTAAGGGTGCGACAGTAACCATCTCTAGTGAAGCGGGCATGTTGTATGGCAGGGGGTTCATGGCACTACACAGATGTCGGGAATAATAAAGACACAGGAATCTGTGCTCATACGTGGCGTGTCAATGCGTACGCAGGAAAAAGGGATCTGGCTATCATGGAAAATGCATATCTATAGCCTCATGTTGGCAATGTGGTGGGGTATCAACAGTAAGACCGACCTTGAAGGAAATTTCATACTGCTCTCCTCCCCAGATCTCCAAACCAGGGTCATAGCCTCCAAGTTCCCAGAACCACTTTTTATCTACTGCAAATAATCCACCGGCCATAACTGGAGACCTGTAATGAAACAAAATGGAAAGCCCAGGCTCAGGTCTGAGGTGTAGAAATGCTTATTGTGGAAATAGTGGCATAAAGGTGAGAGGTCCTCCGTCCTGAAGGGATCCACGTCACACTGTACTGAGGAGATTACTACGAGGTCCACTCCTTTTTACATAACAGAGAGTAAGGAGGAGGTCTGTGGCTGATCTGGACCTGATCTCTGTTGAAGGATCTTAGGCATTGAACTTGGTCCATTTGGTCATCACTCCATAAAGAAGAGATGATGAAGCTTCATATTTCTTACTTACTTGTGATTACTTTAAAATGGCCCCAAAAAAGACTGGTCTAAGTATAAAAGATCTGTAACCTATCTCATGTGGATACATTTTAGGAAACAGCATATCAATGAATACGCGGACAATGTCAACCGCTGGTTGGGTGAATTTGATTACGTGTTTCAAAGGAACCTGGAGGAGGTTAGAGATGGTGAAGGGCCTACATCACGCAGCTGTGAGGGAAATACTGATTAAATTATTTCACAAGGAAGTGATTTTGTCCTTGACAAAATATGGCCTCTTCACCAAGATACAAAAGTTTTCTGTGTGAAATTCTTGAAATGACACATTTAGTTCTGGAGGTTTAATCAGATATGTGGAAAACTAAGGGCCATAGTCCAAACGCAAGGGGGGAAAAAATCATACGGCAACCGGCCACCTCCTCTTTAACAAAGTTTACAGGTAGATAAGAAAAACCTATCCACTGGATAAACGTGGGGGGAGGATAAATTGGGTGCTTTTATGTGCTTTTTTTCTTTTTTGCCACTAGTCTTAAAGATGCAAAGCGCTTGGATGACCATCAATAAAACTTGAGAGGATGAGGTACCTCTTATTACAAACGCTGCAATAGAAGAAGACTAGTGTGCGGGAAGAGAACAGATGATGAATACAGAGAAGAATTCCCAGTCATATGATCCTTTTAATCCTATCCCTTCACATGTTGTCTGTTATCTGTAATACATTTCTTCTAATGGCCACGTTCTGATGTATCCACTGACTCAATCTACCCTGGACTCTTATGCTGTTGACATGAAAGGTTATAAAATGACAACATAACAGAATTACAAAACAGAGTCAAAAGAGTGTAAAACTCACTCAAACGGCTCGCTGGGATCCGAATTCTGCAACTCAGGAGGAATCGGGATGCGTTTATAAAACATCTCCCAGTCGAAGGCTCCCCGCATGGCATCTCCAGCCTGGGTTTCGTACTGAAAGTGGTCATGATCAATAACATCGATCATTGGGCACACGATAGTCTTGCGGTTCTGAGCGATTCGGTCTGCGGGAGGACAAAAGTTTACATCAAAATGCCAATGGGAGACAGGAGCCAAGCAAACTTGATGCGCATTCATATCTATGGAAGGTAAGATAAAGCTCCATTGAATCCTGGATACAATGGCGTGTACTGTTGCCACTTGAACCGTCGTACAGTAAGGAAAGATTCAGGTCAGAAACTCAGCCAAAAGGAAGTATGTCAGCAATAAATGCCAGTTTAAATCCTGTCCATCCTCATGGCAACCATTCTCTACAGAAACATAAAAAGGCCTTTGTAGGAGGACAGGAGGGATCTCTGTGAATCCCGGGCCGTTTTCTAACATTCTAACTCGCTGACCATCAAAATGCTGGCTGAATGTTATGTACAGCTGGGTGTCAGCGTAATTACTTTAATCAGTCTTTTGGTCTCATCTTAGGTTCATGATAGCTTTATGCCCGTTTAGCTATATTAGCCCCTACCATTTCCAGTGAATCTATCGCCCTCTCAGTAAAGTAAAACTTCCTTAGGTTACATCTAAACAGCTGACCCTCTGGTTTCAGACCACGGCCTGTAGAGGTGATCTAGCCGAAGGTGACAGAACTCACCCAACAATGGCGGAAGCCAGTTCACATTAGCTTCACAGTGAGAGTCGAGGAACGTTATGACTTCTCCAATGGCTACTGAAGCTCCAAGCATGCGAGTACGGATCAGGCCTTCTCTCTTCTTCGTTCGGACAATCCTCACCTTAGGGAAGTTAACCATGTAGTCCTCCAGACGTTTTTTCAAATGCTCTGTGTTTAGGAGAGATTACATAATTACGGTCAAACACACACACAAAAAAAGGAATGCCTTATATGACAGAGCTTTACTTTGCACGACTCTTCCCTACACCCAGTATTATTCCTGAGCGGATAAACGTTGGGTTAAAATCTGACAATTATGAATTCCGTGAAGGTAAAATCGAGTTCAGCAATTGAACTTGGCAGCTTCTACAAGGACATGACCCAATTTAAGGATGCACCTGCAGATAATGTTAAATACGTGGCACCTCCAATTCCCAATAAACGTGTTCAAATACAAACATGATGCACAAAACCCCCCAAAAAACTAAGGCTAAAAGGATTCCATGGAATATTTTCTTAGCCGAGGGAATACCGTGAGTTTTATTTCATGGAGAAGAGCTGATAGAATGTGATGAGAAGTTGTGGTCCGACTCAACATGGTCAGGATCAATAGCGGACAAAGTAAAACACTGCTGTAGAAGGTCCACACATTTGTTATCCATACTTTCAGAGACATAGGGGTCATCTGAGCTTGGTAGGAACATCAGCTGCAGACTATACAGAGTCGAGCTGAAAGACAAGGTCTTAGTGACCTGATCCTTGACTACTCAGGTCAAAAACTCACAACTCAGCATACAGCAGTTCAATTCAATACAATGAGTGTGTAATAACCCTTCCTTCTACTCAGCTGCGACGTAGACCTATCATACAAAATGATTCCAGGTTTTGTAAAAGATAAATTTGGTGGCCGTAGAAGACATCACGCAGGTAGAAACAGCCTCATCTTTCGAGCAGAACATTATTATCTTTAAACAGAGTAGAACCCTTCTGCTGCAGCTTAATAGAATGCAATATTATCACGCTTGTCTCCCGATATAGCTGCTTTGATTGAAGTATAAAGGAACGCCGTAGAATATAAAGTGACAAGCAATTTCAAAAGGAATATGGAGGCTTAAATAATAAGCTAACCAGAGTTCATGTAGTAAACCACAAATACAATATATCCAACGCTTTGGCGCTTATTTAACAGGACTCAGCGCTAATGAATATCTTGGTATCATGCAGAGGATTATGTGAATTCACTACTCTATGAGTAATTGTCGCCAATAAAGTTGCTGTTCCACTTAGACAAAACAGCATTCTCTACGACGTTGAGTCTTTAACACAAGTTTACGCCTTTTATTGGGCCAATATGGAAAAAGGTGTAAACTTTACGTTGGCTTTCGGAATCGTTCCATATGACCGCAAAATCTTTGAGGTCTTGAAATCTTTTGTTACGTTACATCTTATGCTATGACGGCCCAAATAAAAGGAATCAACTACAACCGAAATCCATTTGGTCTGATGCGGCTATCCCAACTGTTCTTATTTGTAACTTGAGGGAACAAACCTTAGAGATCTGCCATTTTATTCATTCCTCTGAAGGATTAAACACTTAAAGAAGATTATTCAGCTTCTATGGAAACAGCCTATCAGTGCTTGCCACGACAATTAAATATCCCTGGCGAAACTGATCAATGAGGAATAAATGTTACGCAGTTAAAAGTTATCTCTGGCAAGGGTTTGGGCGCTCAGTACTGGAAATAACGTTTTTAATGATGCATAGAGCACCTTTAACGCCATTGAAGACCCATCTCAGAAGTTGAAAGCTTCCACGAGACAACAAAGAATCTCAGAACTATACATTGAACCGGAGATGAATACCGGTTTGTGAATACAAGATGCAGATGTGGCTCCAGCTCCCAATCCTACCCTTTGGTGGAGTTGGGCAGAGCCGGGTCCGTGCCGCCATGCCCCGGTAGAGTATAGCGCCTGAAAGCAAAGCAACAAAGCTTCGGTGATTCCACTCATACTAAGAACCGGTTTACTCTTTGACTGCAGTCCTCTGGGGCGGCGTAGCAGACATTAAAGCTTTACGGGTTTAATAATTCAGCAGCTACATGTGGCT
>VKOC01005756.1:0-28686 GCA_009364415.1 Spea multiplicata
TACGTATACACAGCATGTCAGGCTTCTATCACAATATACAAGGTAATTTTAGCTGCAGGGAATATTTCCCTAGTCGTGACAGCTCCAGACAACCTGTGCTTGGTGGTGACGTGAAATGACGTGTATTAGTGGTCTAAGACATACGCTGATCTACTCTAGCTGTTCACTATAGGTTTAAATCATCTAAATCATACCGCCGGTTACTTGCTGGTAGATTCACAATGATAAGCCTTAATATTAGTTAATACTATATATCAAAGTCTGTTAAAGTGAAGCAGACACTTCATGAGTCACTGACTTTGTTCGGAAATATATATAGCAGGAATATTTAAATATAGGATCCAAAAAATGTGTTGACTTAATTATCATATGGGCTCAGCCCAGACATACATTTACGTAGCGCTTTACAAGAAATGTTCATTCGAAATAAGTGGCCTTTTTGTAAATAATTTAAAGGCACTCAAGAAACCTGAGCTGCTCTTCCAGAAAAGCAAAGTAACTGCTCCCTTCGACCTTATAATCTTATTTACAAAGACAAGCAATACCTAAAACGACAGTAGCCTTTCCGTCTATCTATGTAAAGGGTTATGCAGCCCTGGACATGTCTCTTCTCTCGCAGGTGCTACCTGTCCATAACTAGATCACAGGGGTGCCAGGCTGCAGCTGCACATCTGTGAGACCACGCATGCCACAAAGAAGGCACTTTAATAAACCCCGTCCCATGCGTTCTTTAGATGCCATTTCACCTTGTGCACAATAATCCTTTGGACTGACAATGAGATCGATGTTTTCTATCCCAGCTGTTACACAGCTTCTGTTCTAATTTAATAAAACGCCTTTGAAAACTTTAAAGTAAGGAGATAATACACATCATATATAAGTAGGCATCAGCGTAGGACCATATGGCTATAGTATAAGTACTAAAAATAGTTATGTGTGATTCAATCTAAAGCAGATAATTGCTTTGAGATTAGATGTCTTTCTAAACATAGTCTTGACTGTTGACTGTTAATTGTTGCAAATATTGCTCTGATGATGTGTAATAAAACTTCAAGTGAAAGCAGAGGTCATCATATAACACAAGTTATTGTTAACACTACTACTTGCTGGGTCACTGTCCCTCCTATGTCTATAGCCTGGATTGATGGAGATTAATAAGGGTGCTCGGTCCACTCGTACATAAATGGTTAACCAAGGAAAATGCCTGGTGTGCAGCTGCAAGTTTAGAGGATGCCTGCCTGTGATGGGATGGGCAGTCCAGTTCTAGGCTAAATATATTATCTGTGTCGGAGGTTTGTTAATGAGCTAAGGGAGCAATCAAATATGAGCACATGCAAATTATATCAACACGACTCAGGAGTAGGCAACATCTGTCACGCCAACTGCTGTGGTGTATAACTCCCACACTGCTCAGCCAGCCAAGCTGGTCGCCCATAGCTCCTTGTGCCTGGAAACTGTTTCAGCACAACTAGGGCTGCAACCATCTCAATGCTATTTCCCAGACCTTTTATCATGTAAGTGTTAACAGTCTGTATATTTTGATTAATACTGAACTTAATGCTGTGATACGATGCTATACAGAGTGCTGATGGATTAGTATCTGCCATGAAAGATTTGTTATTGGCTTCACTGTGTGCAGGTCAGTAAGTTAATTTGTATGTAAGTCAACAGTGAAGTGCGTATGCATTACGCAATACAATGTATATACTAAAGTTATTTACTTATAAAGCAATGTAGAACTATGTAACATTTCTTCTACACATTGGAATAGAAGCATTGCTTAAATACTGTGGAGGGTTTCCCCAAACTGATATTAAACATGCCACGTGTGTCTTTTTTCAGGAAGCTGTAATTTATTTTGACATTGTACAGCATCTATCGGTGCTATGTAAATATGTGATATTAAAATAATAAAATTCTTACATTTTCCCTTCCTGCTATCTTTAAGAAATCATCTCACCTATATGCTATCCATGTCTGTTGAGTTCTTTATTCCTTATGTCTATTCCACATACACATTCATCTACTCGTTATACAATGTTTATGTTGACCCTGGATCTATAGAATTTCCCAATTCTTCCCTATGCTTCGCACCCCCTTTTCCTGCTCACTGCCACCCTTTGACTCCCCTACTTCCCTGCTATACGTTCTCCTTTCACATTCTTTTCTGCATTGCTGAAGAAGTGTCCTAGTTTGTCAGAAATGATTAAAATAACTTCCACCTCATTACGCCAGGCAGCAGGATCCCAGAGTGAGGGGGTTAGAAGCATTGGATGAGAGATCCATGCAATGCCTCTTTCTGCAGGTTGATGCAAATGCATCTGTGTATCAGAGTGTTTACTTGCAGCTCTGCATCGTTTGCTTCATTTGTACCCGCTGATTGCGGCGTCCTTGAAGCACCATTGTAACGCTGTTATGTTACTTATGGATAGTAATGAGTAATGTGTCTCTCTAGTTAAAGCCAGCAGCGAAACTATAGGACAAGAGAAATGTTCCTGCTCCCTTGTGTCCTATTGACATCAGGAGTACTTTGTGTTACTCGGATCCTCTGTTGAGTGTGATTAGAGGTGGACCAACCACAAATTGTGTGCATCGTGATCATGTAGACATTGTGCAAATACTGAGGCTTCCTCCTCCAGTGATATGGCTACCTGCACAGGCCGTGTAATGGCTTGGGTCAGTGCTAGTGAAGATGGGTGCTGCTGAGATATAATGATATTACCGTGTCTAAAATGGAGTACATCTCCATAAAGGGAAATATACTACCCCTTAGCTGCCTTTATATTGGTGTCAGTTAGTAATATTAAGGACCATCAACTGTTAGGTGGGATACATAGCCCCAGATTGCCACCAATCCATCAGACGGAAGGTGAGGGCATTTTTAAATGGGATCTCCATTTACTGTCCAGCCATAAAAAGGTTCTTACATTCAAAGCTGCTCTGATCCAATTGCGTATTCCTACCATGCATTTTTAGAAATCTGTACATCAAAGGATTATATGATGTGTTTTATAACAGATGTACTGATGTTTATGTAAATCTAATCAGAATGCAGTACGGTGAGTACTAGAAGTCACATAGGTGTCAGTTCACATGATCTGCAATCTGAATTACCAATGCAGGAGTTGACTCTTCTTGATCTCCACTAAAGTAAATAAAGTGGCAAAACCAGTAGCACTGTGGTCAGTAGTCCAATACTTAGTACCAAATGGCGAAACAGTCAGATCAGACGGTTCGAATGTCAGGGCAGGCACCTTCTCACTTATAAACTGTAGACAGGCATGGGTCAAGACAGGCAGCAAGAATCATCCAGTGGCATTCTAAAGGTCAAAACCATGGGCTAGTTTAATGAAGTAGAGGCAATGATAAAGTGAAGGGATCAAGAATGCAGTGGTGTTATATACTTCCACTGAGACACTGGAATAACCGAGCGTATCATCCATTAACACTGGAGGGCTAATGACTTATATATTTGTGTATCCTACATTGAATGGATGTGTGTAACCTTCACTAGGCTCGCGGCCCATTCATTGAGAGCGTGCAGGATTGATGAAGGTGGGGACTTGCCTTGCGATCTGAACGCCTTTGGAAGCTGGGTAAAATGTGGTAATGACTCAACAATGGACTGCACTCATCGGTTACTTAAATATATTTTACGTATAGGGACCTTGTGTCAGAAGGGATTTTCAGGGCTGGTTTTGGGGTGTGTGATCCTAAAAATATATTTTTTATATTAAAGATGCTGGAGATGTTTCATATGTCATAGTCTCCTTACTGGACATCTTGGATAATTATGGTCTTCTAACTAGACATCCTTGATAATGTTATGGCCCCCTGGCCACATTTAGTTGTCTATTTCTGTGTTAAATGGTTTCTTAGTGCAGGAAGAATCTGTGACATGTTCATCCTATCATTGAATAGAACACATAATAGCCAACTGAGATATCTCTCGGAATTACAGGACATGTGGCCACAATTGAAGTCTTTGTTGCAAAGTAAAATATAAGCTCTCCTCTGAAAAGACGGAGGATTCATGAAGCACTCTCCAATCACAGGTGCTGAAAGCTAATGCAGTAATGGAATTCAAAATTACCTGCACTGCACAGAGCCGAATCCATCAGCGTTCAGAAATATGGAACTGGAGATTAAAACAGAGTCTTAGATTTCGGGCTGTGCTGGGGGACAGAGCAGATTACGTGGGTGAACCAGTCAAATTAGATCAGTTTCTGTTTCTCTATGTAAATTAATAAGTAATTTCAGGTTGGGTGACAGCTGTGGACATGGTTTGCCTCACTTTTTTTTTTAATGCACCTGGTCATAGCTTTTTAAGAACAAAAGACAAGGGGCATAAAAACAGGAACCGGGAAACGAAAGATTGCATTGGAATAGCAATAGACATTTTGATGTCTATAATAATATGCAAGAATATGATGGTAACAGATTCTGTGCCAGAAAGAAGTATGCACTTTAATACGAAGGTTGTAATTTGTCTAACGATGTCACTGCGGTTCAAGAGTACCCCTGCCATAAGCTTCACAAAGTAGCGTAGGGGTTGATTGTTGATTGTTGCTCAAGTGTCTTCGAGAGGGTGATTTATTTTCCAAGAGCTACTGCCCTAGGGATGATAGGGCCAAATCAGTCTTACTGAGCCTGATAGATCTGCTTGTGCTATAGAAAGAATCACCCATCCATATTCAGAGTAATTCACGACCAATATCTAGAATCTCTGACTACTTAATAAGAGTAACAGTGCGTAGCTATCCATTCATATTTAGACTGCGTTTCCTATCACCTAAAGCCACACAAAAGCCCAAAAGGCTTCCCAGCTGTCAGGGAAAACCATCCAAATGGCCACATGGCATAAAAAGATTGGTTAAAGATGAAGCACAGAAAGAATTCAACCAGGTTACTGCGTGCCTCAAGACTGGGCTGCGTCCTAATCCAAATACACATAAGCAAGACCTTCCATTTGGCCATTCTATCTTCTTACCTTATTCAGAATGTTGAGGAATACCTTGGTGATATCCTGCAGTTACAAATAAATAAAATTACTATTGAAGCTATCAACTACAGTGGGCCATAAAGAAACATCAGGCTTGTAGACATTGTGATTCTATAGACATTTCTATCCGAGGTCAGTGCTTACATAGCCCAGCAACATTTACTGCTGTGTGGTGATTAAATTAGGTCTCTACTAATATTGTGATTTGTACTAAACACAGACCACATTCCTAAGGATTATCTGAATTTGTAACAGATTCAGTTCTCATTTGTCCCCAGGCTCAACAGCTGTCCTCCTACGATGTGTCCCAGATCCTGTAGGTCCAAGACAAAGATTCAGGGTCACTGAGAGACACAATGTGCTGATGTGCAGCATTTCTCTCGTTACAGCGCTGGCCATGCTCCTGGAACTACTAATCTGCTATGAGTTACAGGAGACGTGATGTTTAAAATGAAAATGTATCCAAAATATAAATTGCTTGTTCTATTATAAAAGAAAGTTAAGATCTCATGTCCTTGCACAGGTTTGGATAAATGTTATCGCTTGTTCAAGATAAACCAGTTTGCTTTGTCATCTCTTGTAAGGTGCTACAAGTATCTCATAATATATATATATATATATTAAGTACAGTATATACATATATAAAATCAGCAAAGACAAGGCGCTTACAGGACTTGACTTTCATAAACAGTCTTTTATTTCAAATGACAAGTGATCGATGTTTTAGAAGTCCACCTAGCGGAGCTTCTAGTCAAGCAGCACAGAGGCAAATGATATTTGCAAGACACATCAATATACGGTATATATTTATACATGTGTGGGTATATGTGTGTGTTCGTGTGGAGCTATCCACTATTTCATGGGTCCGCACTTTCTTTTACCACCTTCATCCGTATCTCCTCCACTGCTCTCTTTTTATGTATTGTTTGTGTATTTAAGATTACCTGTGCCTTACTTAGTAGGCCATTTATTCTGAAGAAGACCTTTATATACCTGTCATACTTGTATGTGGTCTATAAAGTAATTAAAAGTCAGGTTCCTGAATCACTACGTTCTTGTTCTAAGATCAAGCGTGACTATTGTGTAACAGCACCGATTCGGGAAAATGAAGCCTCACTAAAGTACACGACCGAGGAAGAAAAGTATTAAAGCATTGTGTTAATATTTTCAGGTCTGTAGGAGTTAAAGCTAAAAGCAATGAGCAAGCAACTAAGGACTTAGCAAAGTTTAATGATGTACAGAACACTTCTCCAGGTCTCCTGTGACCTTACATAACCATTGGGTTTTTGTTAACCCTTTATCTCCCTTAGAATCTTTAGCCAATAATGTGTATTTTCTTGGCATTTTGCCTACCACAGTGACAAATGTCTAGTTAGATACAGGTGAGAAACATCACTAGAAAACAACCACATTAGGGCTATAAGCTTGCAAAACGTAGGGCTCTCTCCTTCTGCGCTAATATAGAATCTTAATGTGCGTTCATGTTAGTTTTAATGTTATTAGTAATTTTGGGTTTCACTCTTTTTGTAAATCTGCCAGAGTTCTATAAAAAAGTTCCCATTATAGTAGAATTAAAGGCTATTTGATGAGCCTAGAGAGGTCACAGTGATCCAGTTAAGTTACTATCCATTCATTCAGAGGTGCGCCAACTAAATTTTAATTTCCGTCTTAGTAAATCTTGTGAGGCACCACCAAATCAAAAAGGTGTTTGCAAAATAGCATCAGAGTTTGGGTATTTTCCAAAACACCCAAGTTTTTTTTTAAAGTTAAGGTCTGTAAGATGGCATCCCAGGGGAAGTCTTCTAATCCAAAATTGTCCAGAAAAGGACTTTTTATTTGTCAAATGTAATTGCATTTATTATGTCAAAGTCTATGTGCCAGTTCCATTGCCAGTTTTATATTGTATATGACCCTAAGAAAACCTAAGAAGTTTCCCAAAAAGTGTTGATAGCATTGATTCAATGCATGTAAAACCATCTCACTTCCCCCTCAATGACCAAATAGACCCTCTTCTCCTTCTGTACCAGTGTGTTTTAACATGTGCTAATGATGTCATTTTAAATTGTCTTTGTTAATTATGTTCTCTGTCCCCCTATTGTAACAGCACTACAGAATCGCTATATAAATAAATGTAATTTAATGTAATGAACTGATCAAGGCACCTAAAACTGAGTGGCGTAAGCTGTAACGTTGGACATTGACCACATAGATTGGAGATACTCTTAAACCCACCTCTTCTTTCCTGTTGCGTTACCTATAAAAACCCAGTGGTCTAAGAACGCGCCTTATCTACTTTATGAAGAATTAGTTGTATATGTACTCACAGACGAGATTAGCATTGCGATCGGTGATAAAGCACCCTCCTGACATCAGTAATCCTGCCCCAGCAATGGCAGCAAGAGCTGCCTTGGTAGAATGAACTGTCTGGCAATGGTTAATCTGTAGCCCAAACCACAAATTGCATTCTGTTTAAAATTAATAATCCCAAGAGCTCCATTCTGCAACAGTTATTACCAGCTGATGACAAAATGCTGCCTGCAAAGGTTTGTTATTTTCAGCGCGAAGACAAATATCCAGCCCGTAATTACTTAGCCCTGGAATTAGTAAAAAAGAAGGTTACCTAAACGGATCCATACATCCAGAAAACTGCAGGCTGTTCAAATTAAAGTGCTTCATAAGGAGGAACGATTGCTATACAAACTCCTGCGGCCGACCCAATGCTTTCGTGTGTGGCTACTTGCTACAATAGTCTAGCTGGGCGATATACGACTTTAGCGCGCGGGTGCTTCTATCCAGAGGGCGGCCATATGTCAATAGCCTTAAAATGCTAGGGTCGATTTTCATCGCTAGTCCGATCCAGCCTATAAAAAATACACAGCACAGCTAAAGGTGGTTAATAATTAAATTATAGAATAATTCAATTAAAGAATAATAATGAAAATCAAATGTAAAATAACTGCAAGCAGTGTTTCTGACTACTAAAGGCTATCTATTCAAAATATATTTAAAAAACACAAGGAGTATCATAAATGTTTTTACGCGTTTGAAGTCGCGGTTTATGTATTCTGCTGATGTATTAACGCTGGTCACCTGCACCATGCCAGGTGCTGCTGACAGAGCGCACAGCGTGACATTCTGCAAATCAAAACTAGGAGAAGAAGGTGTTCTTGGTATTATTATCTCCTGAACTCAAGGACTCCTAAAATCTTGTTGTTTTTTTTTCTTTTTCATGACAAAAAGAAAGATGAAGAACCAGTACATATAAAGTGCATTCCAGTCTCCCTGAACACAAAGGCTACTGATGCTATAAATGTAAATAAAAGAATGAATAAAAGTGTTTTGCCTCATAGAGCTTTGTCAAGGACGCAGTAAAAAGGCATTTGCCAGCTTTCTGTATAAATATTCCCGGGAATCAGTATCACAGCCAAGGAAAGGCTAGTACCTTCTGGCCGGGGGGGGGGCCATGTAAAGTCAAGTGGGCCAGTTCCCCCACATTTTTAAACCCTAACACCCAAACTTACCCACAGACCAACAAACACACACGCTAACACACAGACACACACATTCACATTAACACACACACTGACTCACTTAGCACACCATTTGTGTATTATGTAAGCTACAACTGCAGGATGACATAACGTTGCGTTACATAACCCCACTAAGCCCTGTCATAAGCAGCTTGGCACTATTTACAGGACAAGGACTGGCCTATGGGGCAATTGCCCCTTACCAGCTGGATCCTGATTGCAGCTGATTGCTGGGCCTCTTCGGCAGTCCATCGACCTCCAGATCGGAAAGTGCTGTTTGGTCTGACGCTCTCCAACTAGGATCTCCTTATATTTCATCTGTTTCCCCTCCCACTGAGACATAGCCCCACCCACTTATCCTGGCTCCGCCCCTTCCATGTCCAGCATATATAGAGAGAGAGAGAGAGAAAGACCTCTGTGCCATTTGCCAATTGCGGTTATAGGGAGTACAAGCCTAGACTAACATGAGTTTCAGGGACCCAGAAAGACTGAAAAATAGATTTTCTCTTTTCCTGATGCTTCCAACAATATTTAGGTCATGCTTTGTGAATGTGATTTTCCAACATTAGCGGCATTAACATAATAGCCTTAAATAGGATCTGTTGGTGTTTCGTATGAATATATCAGTGGTGATATATATCGCCAATAATTATTGTTCCAAATCCCTACTCCACTTCTCAGTCACCCCAAGAAATCCATTCCCATCAAGGGAAAGAGTACTAAAAAATTCATACATCTTTTTTTCACCTGTGTATAAACCGAAACACACAAAAGGCACCTTTTATTACATCTGCATTGCTTGTCGTTAAGTGTTAAATTTTGTATGATCTCTGAAGTACAAGCATAAACCATTAGCAACCAGCTCGCTCTTTTAAAGTAAATCTTAATCCACTTGGCTGCAGTCTTTGCGAATGAGAAGTGGTTCTCTCCCGCACTCCTGCGTTCAGACGTATGAGCATATGAGCAGTCAGGGGTCTCTGTGTAATAAATCACGCCGCATTGCATTCCATCTTACATTTATCTTACCTCTGTATCTTTTACTGCTGTATTATTTACTGTCAAGCCATCAAATGTGAAATGTAAAGGACACGACAGGTCTGCAAATGGGCTAATGCCGCCTGCAATGTTCTCATCAAGATGGAACCACATCTGTGGGCTGATGTTACACCCTGTCTGGAGCTATGTTGTGCTCCTTCTGTGCCCGTTTTGGTCAACGCCAGCTCACTAAGTGGTTTAAGCTTGTTAGAACTACCAAACATACATTAAAGGACATTCCAATTGTTTGCTCAATGGATCTAGAAGCAATGATCTGGATCTAGAAGCAATGATGTGTCTTTTTTATTTTTTATTTGTTTACTTTACATATAATTTACATTCATATAGTTCCATTTATTTTTAGATAAGAGATGTGTCAGACTTCCATACATAGAATATCAGGTTTATATTGATTACCCTTCCATCGAGTGACAGATAATGCGTTTGCTCTTCCTAGTTCTCAAGGTGAGATAACAATTTCATACACAAGCCAATACTAAATCTATTTAACCCTTCAATGTATTTCAATGTATCCAGGGGTATCATTTTTAACTTATGGGGAAACCGCTTCTTGATCCAGGGAGAGATCTGACTGCCATTCTGGGGTCGAGAAGGAATTTTTTGTTGCAAAATTGGAAAGAGCTGCAAACTGGATTTTTTTTGCCTTCTTTTGGATCAGCAGCAATCATCATGTGGGAAAGGCTGAACTTGATGGACGCATGTCTTTTTTCAGCCTATGTAACTATGAGGCATCAATCAAATATTCTTAAAAACCCAGCAATAATTTGCTTTCAAAGATAATTCTAGAAACAATCCAAAGTAGAGGACGATAGGCGTCTGCTATAACTTGAATCGATAAGACCCCAATAATTTCCGTTTAAGTGTATTATATTGACGCAGTCATTGTTGAAGTCATTTATAGAATACATGACCCGGATCGGCTTGGAAGCTTCTGAAGGGGAGAAAGGCGGAATGGTTTATTGTGTCTGCGCATCTGGATAAACAAAAGCCCAAATGAATTTGAATACTTGGCTTTATGGGAAAGCAAAGCGTAAAATGCATTTGTTTTTCGTTTGGCATGCCTGCATGGTGATATAGGCAGTGCCGCGGTCCATCAATCCTGTCCATCGCACAATAGGATTACAAACTGACTTTGTGAGCTGAAATCTATGGTCCACGGAGCCTGTCCCTTTTTTTTTGGCAGTGATATTTCTACAGCTTATTGCAGCGACAGCTTCTAGCGTTTGATGGTTCAAAAGACAAATACATACATCACCGGCGATTTAGGGGGGACAAATAGTATGTGACATGCGGCTTCTATAGATAGATTCGTGGAATTAAGTGGAATGATGTGTTTCTAGAGAGCTTTCTGAATAATCCATAATCTTTGGATACTTAGTAGCCGTCGAATAAACATATAATAAACTAGAAATCTGTTTCCGTAAGGTTGTTTGTAAATGAATATTAGTTTAGAGGGTTTTCTATCAGAATCCGGTAGAGCGTATTTTAACAGAGCGTCTCTATTCCTATCTTTGCAATTCAAGGGCTGCTCTTCAGGCTGTAGTTAATCCATGCTCTAATTGTGCAGAAGGTGTTTGATGATTGAAGTTTGCAAAAAACAAAAAATAACACAAATATGTAACGTGATTAGGATATTTCAAGCCTATCATTTACTGCGCTACCACTTCCCTGTAGTCCTTAGGTGATTCTTGCACAGGACAAAGGTGTTAAAAAGTTATTTTGTCGCTGTGAACAGGGTACCAGACTATGTACAGATGTATCAAGTTGGCACTTTTGTGCTAAAAAATAAACTAGTACTAAACCTGATCAACCCTCAAAGAGATGAGTGATGCTACACGGTATTATAATGCCCTCAGGTGGCAGATGAGCAATAAATACTGCCATAGACTTAGAAAGAAATAGGGCTCGATGGCGTACATAACAATTATTTTATTCGCTGATATTATTTTACACTTGATGGAAGAAGCAAACAGAGTCAGAGAAAAGCTTATGTAATAGACTGAGAACCTAAGTGTGAGTGATCATGTTTATGGTGTTCTGGCGCCCCCTATTGTCAAAACCACATCACAAACTAAAATAAACATGGAAGCCACATGTGATTACATAGCATGTTCATAAATATCGCTGGATAGTAGTCTCTGCAAAAATCCAATATTTTTGTCCAAATTTTTTATTATTCTTAGTAAAATAAAAAAATAAGCATTCAATAATGAATAACATCACAATTGTTGCTTCTACGGAAAAGTATAAACATTGTGAATTATATATATATATATCACAGTTTCTTTTAAGAATCCATTTATCACACCTTGTCTAAAGTGGACAACATTGAAGCATGAAGGCTTGTGTGAAAAGTCTTCCCCAGGGCATTGGTACAAAACCAGTTTAGAAATGATTATGGTGATTTACACATTAAAAGAGCAAAGTAGTTCTGAGGTGTAAATGCTGACATGGAAGCAAAAGCTTTTTCTTTTCACAGTACATCAGGGAACCTGTTCTTGCTTCTCACAAAGTGTTCAGGAATAACATGTTCAGTTTATTTTATATTACACCATATGAACAGGCACACCTGAGGATGTCGAGAGCCAGGACAGAGCACTGCTCATCACTCAGGCACTAAAGTGAATACATTTCTGCACCACTGACATTATTACTTATATATATATATATTATATATATATAATATATATATATATATATATACCCAACATTGTATGCAGCACTTCTTACAATACATACGTTCAAAGGGTATGGCAAAGCTAGAATTTACTGATAAATTGATACATTATGTAAAGAGAGCCCTACTAGGAAGCTTACAATCTAGAGATGCAAACTCAAAATGCAAAATATGCACGCTATAATAATTTATCACAAAACAAATATTGCACAATTTATAGGTCAAAGGTTTTCTCTTCCAAAAGGAGGCTTTTTTTGCATTTTTTGCAGTTAGCTGTAAAATACCTTTATATATATATATATATATACATATATGTGTGTGTGTGTTGTTTCAGCATAAAAAATGTTTGTTTCTTCATTAATGAATTTTCTTCATAAAGAAGTGCATGCATCAAGTTTGTAATTCATAGTAATTGCTGCTGCTAGATCCAAACTAAATGTAAATGTATTAGAAGCCCTTTCCTTAGTGACACCTGCTGGCGAGTAGTAAGTACTACAACAACACACGAATACACTAAAAAGTGATACCATTTATAGAATAAAATAATGAGAAAAGTTGTGTTTAACAATATGGAACCTACATGTAGGTGCAGTAAGCTCATTATAAAAAGGAAAAACATGTATGCCTCCTTAAAATAATGACTGGGGGCTTTAGACATCATTTTTTAAAAGATAAATCATGTTTGTTCATTGTTCTCTCTATCCCCGTTTCTGACTGTAAAATGTGATCAAATCTTTGTCAGATCCCACAGCTGGCAGCTACGCAGCTAATTCCCATAATCCCATAGAAGACATTAAGGAATGATTTTATCGGGTTCTTTCGGCTCTGTGAGGTCTAGTGCTGCCATCAATTCCGATGCATTCAAAAAAACAACAAGAAGGCTTCTTATAATGATGGGTTGGTGCATACCTAGAAACATCTTATTAAGTTTCTAACCCTCTCGCATGCTTCTTACATCAAAAACAGGTCTTTTTACTGGGTCATTATACAGAAACCCAGTGATCAATTTCACTGTGATATCATTCCTTTCAAATATCTGAAACACAGCGAGTGAGCTTAGAAACCTTTCTGCTTTGTAAGAGCTGTTTTGATGTCCATTCTACAAACATGAATAGGATTTACTATCGCCAGAAAGAAAATGTCAATAGTCTGCAAAGATTTTGTAGCCGGTGCTTGAATATGCGACAACAGAAACAAAATCGGAAATGCCGTTATCTCCAATATGTACCATGTTTATCTCCAATATGTACCATATTTATCTACTATATGTACCATATTTATTTACTATATGTACCATGTTTATCTACTATATGTACCAAGTTTATCTATTATATCTACCATATTTATCTACAATATGTACAATATTTATCTACTATATGTACCATATTTATCTACTATATGTACCAAGTTTATCTACTATATGTACCATATTTATCTACAATATGTACAATATTTATCTACTATATGTACCATGTTTATCTACTATATGTACCATATTTATCTACTATATGTACCAAGTTTATCTACTATATGTACCATATTTATCTACTATATGTACCATGTTTATCTACTATATGTACCATATTTATCTACTATATGTAGAATATTTATCTACTATATGTACCATGTTTATCTACTATTTGTATTATTGCATTGTAGAAAATTGTGTTTTCGGATCCGATGTGAATTTGCTTTCTTTTTTGTGCGTTTTGGTTGTTTTCGTGCGATGATGTGTATATTTTTGCCTGCTTGCATATAGTTCAGGTTTTTAAGGCTGGGGACAGGTGCACGCTGTGCTTCGGACACACATTTAATTACCTGTAATTCATGGAAATCTGAGCCCTCCGGCCTGCGGGGCTCTTGTTTTCCCTTATCAGAACAGAACTTCTTTTATTCGCTCGTTCCAGCATCAATGCCTAACGTAATCACTGTGCGTGATGAACGATTCCTCCATGATTTCTACTCCTTAACCCGATTCTTACAGGAAACAAAATATCCCTTTGCTTCCTCTCTGCTAATCGTTACTAGGATGAGACGTAAAATAGAAGTCCATGACCCCCTTGTTCCAGAGTACACCTCCAGTTTATTAGTCTAGGCTTATCCTCAGGTGTGTTTTTCAGTAACATGTTTGTGATTCCTGTTCCTTTTAGACACAAAGGTTGGAGCTTAAGGGCATCACCGCCTCTCTTAAAGGCCAACTAGAGGGTCACACACTCTCATCCGCATGTATATATATATATATATATTGATTTTATAGCACTTCTATAAACTATCCGAGCCCTTATTCATGTCCAACTTGAAACCCAGGGCTTTTAAACACATTTCGATGGCTAGTCCATATTATTATTATTGTTATTTATTGATTTCTATAATGCCGTCATATTCTGCATCACTGTACAATGCGGTCAGTACTTTCATGATACCCGTTACAATTATATACCCGGCGCCGGACTGACGGGGCATTCCTGGAACTTTAAGGCCAGAGGCCGTCTGATGACATGAATTCTGCTAACCGCTGGATGCTATGTTTTATGCCTACGCAGCGTGTGGCCGGGCATATCTGCCGCTAGAGAATACTAGAGTATATTCACGTTGCATGTTTGTATATAGTACACCCCGGGACACTAAACCCGTGTTCTCTTTGCAGGAAGCATTAACAGAGGTGGCCCATTACCGACCCTGTTCCGGCCGCCTGCCGCCATGGTTCAGCGCCATTTGGATATAAAACCTCTGTTCTCTTTTCCTGTGGAACCACAGCCTGCAATTGGCCTTTTTCCTCGATTCAGCACGGTAGGTGATGCCTCTTATGGGATTCCGCTTTCTAAAGTCTCATGCTGTTACCATTTTTAAATATCTGTAGCTATCGGATCCCTACAGACCGACTACTAGATCTATAGCAGCTTTGATGAATTTACCCCTTTTCTTCCATGATCCATTATCTATTACAATGACCGGTAACAGCCATCAGCCAACTGTATGAATGCCCACCTCGCTCGATAAGAAAAGAGTGACCCGCGAGCATTTGGTTTCTTAGACTAGGGTGGGCTGGCAAATGGTTGGGCTCTCTCCTCGCTCCCAGATTTAGGGCTGCTTCACAATTTTTTCTCCAAATGTTTTAATAGTTGTTTCCAGTTCAGCTATTTACAATGCAGCTATTACATTTTTATTTATTTTTGGGGGGGGGTGCAAAAAAAAGAAATTTTATCAGCTGGCTCAATGGGGTTAGGTTGCTAGCAAATCAAACAGAACCACCACCAATTTGACAAGTTTCTTCTTCACAAAGAGCTTGGTTGGAGCTGTATACTGTACAGCTAAATGAGTACCCCTTACAAGTTGAACTATGCATTATGCAAGACCAGCTCACACCTTCTTGTAGAAGGCCATTGCCAGAGAGAGCCCTTCATCATGTATAATGCTGTAAATGCATAGCTACCCTGCGAGCTGCAGATTTAGTGAATAAACCCCTTTGTTTCCATTTAGCATTCAGATTCTCAGCCTTCTAGCGTCGGATGGAATTACTTTTCATATATATATATATATATATATATATATATATATATATACCCTTCGATGCACATCTGTACATACAGGACATTTCCCAGAAAACACTAGAGACTCTCAAAAAGAGCTTTGATAAAAGGCAAAGTCACTTTTAAAATTTAATATCACTTTCATTTTGAATTTTACTAAATTCTTGGAACCGTTCGGTACACTGGCTGCATGAATTTTTCAAATAAACAGAAAAAAAGGATGACAAAAAACCTAGGGCTAACACAAAAATAACTTTTTTTTTCTTTTCTATGGAATGTATTGATCTATTTCAAAAGGATGCCCATTACAATGTTATCACTCCAGCCTCCAGCATGGTAAACAGTCACGCTTACACCCAAAAGTGTAAATAGTCAAATTCCATCAGTTACACAAATAACATTGGATACCCGTTCCTCTGTGACCACGTTCATGTATATCACATGCAAATATCAGATTATCCGGCAAACATCAGACAGCCGCGAAAATGCTTGGCGCGTATCCTCTATTTTTATATTTCAATTAGGAAATCAAAATATTTCCTCAACTGCAGATTGTTAGTCAATCAAATAGAAATGTGTCTGAAGCGAGCAATTGAACTATGGAAATAACGCTGATTTCTCCAAAGATTAAAACAGAAACATTGTTTGGCAGAACCCAGCAGGAAGGATACAAGAATCACATCCAGCAGAATATTTGACGGAGGATAAATCCGGAGAGAGACGAGGGGTTGTGATCTTTGGGCTGTTGTTATAAAGGCTTTTCCAGCTGCCTACTGGCTCTGTCTCTCCCAGACCCCTAATGAGAATGAAGAATTGGGGACAGTTCTTCCATTCGTTATGAATGGGGGCTGTCACATGACTTATATTAATAATATATATATAATATATATATATATATATATATATATGGAATATTATACCCTTTTTACTGAAGCATTATTCTAAACATGAATTACTTTATCATGTTTTTTATTTGCGCTTTGCCATAAGATATTAGTAATAATAGCATGGTCGGGACATCTGTTTCTAGAATTATATGTCATCATGATGCTAAAACAAAGTAAGTAAAGTTCTTGAATGCCTTTGTTTTGGGCCCATAGACTGTTGGCCTATTATATAGATCCATGCCTAGTACCTGCTTTTTTTAATTAATGAATGAATTTATACTTTAATATCAGTAATTAGAATTAGTACATTTGTATTGGTAACACTGAAGGATGTAGTACAAGACAACCTGAGGTTGGATGTGAGAGGCTCATGTACCGTGCAGCCGGGCGTATCGAGCCGCACACTGCAGCACTAGATCTGCCGCTGGAGTGCGCAGGAGTAAACATGGAGCGATGTCGGCCAGTGGCCCACAGGCATTTGCCCATTGTGCTAGATGACTGGTCCAGGCCTGGGAGTGTACTGCTGTGTTACGACGGGCAACACCATACCATGCTGTGAATTTAGTGGTACCTTTTCTAGTGCCCTTTGGAATCCTATTCCGACTAAGGTGGTAAAAATACATTAGCCATCTATTATACACCGGAGGACTGAAGTGTGTCAGACAGGTTCCAGATTAGAAGTCTACAATGGGAGTTTAATATCCTACCTGCCAACAGTCCCGAATTTCCCAAGACAGTCCCATTTTTTTGGGTCCTGTCCCGTTATGCTGCCTATGTGCAGTGCATTATACTGTACATCCCGCAATGAGGTTAAACTGTGTATGTCTAAAACACACACAGCCGAAAAGCTTATCAATTTGCGGCAAGCTACCCGGTATCTGTACTGGGTGGCCCAGAGCTCAATGCTGCAGGGTCACACATAGCGCATGGCCCCGCCCCCTATGTAATATGGTGATGTCATATGTAGAACATTTTATATACTTAAGCGGGGAACATTCTGCTCCGTGTACACTGTGCCTGCCTATATTACTTATATCAGGCATGTCCAAACTTTTTTCGAAGAGTGCCAGATTTCATGAAGTGAACATGTGCGAGGGCCGACCATTTTGCCTGACATTCTTTGAACCATTAAAATTAAATGCAAATTAACTATGTTATGCAAAGTTTATTGAACGGCATACTTTTCATTTTGTGACTTGGATGACAAATCTAAACAGGTGTTAAATCACTCTGCCTTTAATATAAAAAAAATATCTGTGGGGACTTATCAGTCCGGAACGCGGCCCGCAATTGGCCCTCGGGCCGGACTTTGGACATGCCTGACTTATATGAATAGGGACAGTTGGCAGCTATGCTTTTACTGTATTTCTCAAATGATATAATTGATATGGTATGTAAGGGTGGTAATTCAATCACACTTTCTGTGGGCGTTGTTATAATGCCAGTGACCATGGGAGATGCATTTTATGGCAATTTGTCTGGCGTTTGGCAAAAGCAGAATTGTTAATGAAATCATTGGCTGGTTCCGTGCCATCAGTTCTTGATCTAAATGCTCAATCTGAGCGATGTAAGGAAGTTTGACTTTACAGAGATGGTAGGTTAATGGAGCAGCCTCCCAGCAGAAGTGGCAGAGGCTAACACAGTGAGCGAATTTAAAGATTTGGCTATCTTGAATATAAGACAAGACCAAAGCCTGATTTAGGCCCGAGTCTTTACATCAGGGAAAAATGGGCAGATTAGATGGGCTGACTGGTTCTTATCCGCATCATATTCTATGTAATTAAAACTAAAGATCCAGCCATATAATTGTACTTTAGGTTTAAGGAGTCTTCAGGGGAGACATCACTGGGCTTGCAGTAACAGGTGGGAATCTCAGGGGACATCTGGTCACCCAAATTCCAAACAAAGTGCATTGAGTTCCATCAGAACTGATGAACTCATTATAAAAAACCAGAACATTCTGTTGATTCCTCTCAGTTTCAGTTAATAAGCTGTGAAGTCACTCGCCGCAGGCTTCTGATCTACCGGCGGCAGCGTTCTGTCATTGGAAGCGTTAAACTTATCGGCGTGCTTCGTGGAGCCACGCCCACTGACGGCAAGCTGATACTTCATTGGCCGAAGCTGCAAGCTTACGCCCCCGTAGTGGCTGGGTGAACCCCCTGAGTAACCCTTTCCTTCCAGTGCGCTGGGCTCGCCGTGTCACCTGGGATTAAAGGGCCGTTTGCTGACCGTGCAGTTGATGAGTTAGGGAGCTTGTCCGTGGCTGAGTGCACTCCGCTTTAGTGTAAGGCATGCTTGGGTTTTCGCCTGTGCAAATCTTTGCTTTAGTGCAGCTTATCAGTCATCTAATGCAACAATACGTATATTAATAGTATGGACATAAAGGGTTGAGGTCATGGGTTAAATGGTGCTTAGTGGGATTTGAATTACATGTACAGCTGCAGTTACATATTAATTATTAGGTTTCTCATTAATACGAAGTTTATTATGAGATGTATCAATGATATGGTTAATAGAGTGATTTCCCTGTTAACAGAGTTCACTTTGATGAAGGGTTAATGAGATTCTTCCCTGATACTGGATGCATTTTAATGGGCATAACCAGTAAGGGTGTCAGTGATATCCCGGGAGTGAGGAGGTTAATGATATGGGTTCTGGGCTGATGCAGAACGGAGGTTACAAGCTTTGGCTTGTGTCTTAGCAGTGAAAGGGTTAAGAGTGTTCTACAGTGACACCTAATGCAGTAATGGATGAGGGGTATGGGGCAGGCAGTGCACTGGCTGCTCTCCGGCAGTGAAAGGGTGAGGGCTGCTGTGGGGATGCTCTGAGCTCTGCGCACAGACTGCGGGATGCAGGAATCCATCCATAGAGGGTAAGAACACACTGCTGCCCCAAACTACCCCCCATCCCCCCCATCTCCCCCCATCTCCCCCCTGCCCTCAATCATCTCCCCTGCTCTTCCCAGCTTTCTCTCCTCCATTCCCTCTTCTTTCTCTCCCCATCTGTTCATAACGCCTCTCCCCTTCTATTTTCACCTTCTGCTGCCTTTTTGTCGTCCCCACTTCTCCTCCTTCCATCTTATTCTCCCTCGCTACTCCTTCTCTACAAATCATGTTTTAACTCATCTCTGATCACCCCCTGTGCCCTCTGATATCTGCCCTTCTTTCATCTAACTTTCTCCTAAGCAGTTCTCTCACACTCGTGTTCTTTACTGCTTGGCATTTTATTATTTTCATCAACAGCTACACAATTAAGGCTTTTCACAGTCTGTATCAGTAAAAGTTTGCGTAGCCACCATGGCCACTTTTGGCTACTTTAAATGCACATCTACCAAGTGCATCTCATATGCTAGTTCTGTCCCTTTGGGTAGACACAATCTGGCAGTCAAATGGTTACTGCAGACATTCTCTTGCTCATATGCAATAACAGACTGTTATCCGTCTCTGCGTCTTTTCCACTGAAAGTCTGAACTAAATAGTAATAATGTGCATGTCGGCTTCATTCACAGTCTGGCTGCCTGAGGGTGATCAGAGTTCTCCTGTGTGAGCCATACAAGTGCTGCTCATATAGCCATGCCTCATGTGAATGAAATCTGTAATATTATTTTGGTCAGCTGGCAGTGATGGGAGTTTTAGCTCATGTACCAAGGAGGCTGTCAACGACGTCTCTATATTGTCTGCAAAGATGCAAAGATGATAACTTTGGCATCGAAGACTTAACCCTTTCCTCTGTATGTTTCTATCCATACGCTTCCTTTTGTTAATTTGCAGTGTGGCATTCCCAGTAACATTTGGGCCAGCAAAAAAAAAAAAAAACTGCCTTGCTAACCGTGCTAAATGAAGACCACCTTCTCTTGGCTCTCACTCCATCCTAACCCCCTATTCATTTCCCCTGTCCCTGGTGTCTCCCCTCTGTCACCGTGACCATGACATACTGGCTTCTCTCCCACTCCCAAAAGTGGGGCATATGTGTTTTTTAGGGCGAGTCAAGAAGAGGTTAATAAAAGGCTTCTAAATATATTATGATGCAGCAGAATGCTTCATTACTCATTCATTGCTAGGAAAACCTATCAGAATAGCATGAGCAGCAATACCAGCCAGGTTCTGAATTCACTTAGAGGCAGGGGTCGTTCCAGTTAGAAGAATGAACTACAAATGTGAAAGGGCCAGCCAGGAATTATTATTATTATTATATTTATTATTATTCTTTATTAATTTATATAGCACATATCAGATTCCGTAGCATTAGGACGGTGAAGGCTTTGGGGTACTTTATGTTTTTTGGGGGACGTGTCAAGCATTAGCAGAAGAATAGAAGCTCTGGAAATCAAAAGGCGGCTATAAAAAGTGTGTATTTATGTTGCTTTTTTGGGAGTTTAAAAAGCTGTTCTATTATTATGGGATAAAACAAGTGAACAGCAGGATTGATGTGATGTAAGGTGGCGGTGCTGTGATCATAAATAGCCGAGCTGCGCTCGTGTCGCTGTGACATAAAAGCACGTTTGAGGATTTCTCAGCGGCCTTAGCAGGTGGCATTTGTAGGCACGGTGTATATAATACAATGTATCGCTGGCCTTTTATACAATGTAACAAACCGGGGGATACAAAGTTAAAAAAACAGAATAGCTTCTCATGCGCTATATACATAGGGAGGGTTTTGGGGGAAAATAGGTTAATTCCACTTTTGGGCATGAAGGCCAGGAAGCCAAGATGGAAGGACGCAAGCGATAGAATTGATTTCCTACACAAAAAAACAAATTCTGATATTGCAATAAAACAAGCACCGGTGTATCGTCTGGGATTTAAACGTTGGCTCCTATGCAATAAACCCAGTGGAAGAGTAAAAGCACAATAGTCTATTCACAGACGTGCCTGGAAGCTAAAAATGATCATATTTTACACTATATTTATAGAGTGGCAGCAAATTCCGTAGCGCTGTTACAATAGGGGAGGAATAAAATAACAATAGCTTTAAAACTGACGATATACAGAACCCGGAGAAGACACGTGTTAAGACATTTGCACAGAAAGAGAAGAGGGGGCTGATCTTGTGGGCTTGCAATCTACTTAAAGTTGTTTGCTATTGTTAAAGATAACAGGGCTATGTGTTGCTTTTGTTACAGATAATACGGTTATGTATACAAAATCTATTTCAGGTCAAAATGCTGCAGTCACCATAGTAACCAGTGCAATGTTCATACAGATTGCTCCACTTTTATCACTTTGGACCTATTTGTACTGTTGTGAATGTCCAAAGATGAAAACCCTTTTCTCCATTGAGTACTTGTCTGATGGAAAGAGAACTTTCTTGGCCACGGGTATATTGATGGGAGTCTCTGAGTAGGGGCATATTCACTAAACTAGTGCTTTGCAGGTACAGTGGCTGCAAGGGCCCAAAACGTAACGTCTTGCGCTTCAGCTTTTGAATAAGTGCTCTTTATGAGTGCCGGTGGTGTGGCCTTCAGGCTGATGTTGCGGATATTTCTAATGAAATTATAAAAAGAGTTTAGGGTGAAATTAACCCTCGGCATTGTAAATTTGCAGCGCACTGATTTCTAACGGTATTGAACTCTGAGCTGCACAGCACTGTTTGAAAATAGTTAGCAGAAAGATATGACTACAAGACATTCAGACATTTTTAAAAACATAGAATGTGCCGGCATAAGAACCATTCGATCCATCCAGTCTGACCAAGTTCTGAATACTTTCCTTAGTCTCTAACCTTATCAGCATACCTGGGAACTTCTGGGCTCCGGCTACCCGGAGCCTTCCCTTGCGGGATGCCCACTGATGTCAGGGGGTGGTCCTGTAATGTTAGTGGGAGGTCCCTCTGATGTCAGGGGCTGTCCCGCTGCCGTGGGAAAGACCACCATTTCAAGCGAAAATGAGCGGGGAACGGGACGTGTCAAGACCCCGCGACATGGAGGATGCTGCTCAATTGCATTGTTTGCATACCTTTAAATCCTCTGAAAGAATCGCCCGTAAACCCCATTTCCTTCAAATATTCTATACACTGCCCTTAGGTCGTTATGCCCCAGATGCATTACTTTGCTTTTATCCACATTAAACATCAGTTCCCACAGCTCTGACCATTTTTCTAGGTTCATTTGCCATTTAGCTTATCCCTCCAGGAACATCAACCCTGTTGCATATCGCCGTATCATCAGTAAAAAGACGTCCCTTACCATCAAGACATTCTGCAATGTCACTAATAAAAGTATTAAAGATGATGGGTCTGAGTACAGATCCCTGAGGTACTCCAGCAAAGCCTTTAACAAAGAGAAATGAAATGTTGGCAGATTTATGGAAACTCTGTCTATGTTCAGTTTTCCAAGCTGCGTTTCTGTGTGTGGAGAATAAGTATCAAAGGCTATGATGCCAGTGTACCCTAACAGGATTAGATGAATGCACCGTGCTGCTGGGTCAGGATTAGCCGCCATAAACTAATCCAGCCATTGGGATTGATTCTTAAACCCTTCTGAAATCACTCTATGGCAGTAGAGGAATTGGGTTGGTCCAGGGGGTTGGAAATGATGTCATGTTTTCCATCCTTCACGTTGCATCAAACCCTGTCTCAAATACAAGGCAAAATGTGACCAGTGACCCCCAAGATGTCAAAGTATCATTCTGATGACAGCTCCTTTGCTGGCCACCATGAAAAAATGTATAGGGATCTGTGTCGTGTGCTATATGTTCTTGATAATTACCTAGAAAACACAATTTTTAGGATTCTCTGGCTGCTTTGCTAGTCCAGTTTTTATGCATATTTGAGCCCATTTTAGATGAATTCCAAAACATTCTTTTTATATTCAGTCTCATCTTCCTCCTTCTCTCCCCTCTTTTGTTGCCATTTTTTCCCCAGTGTGCTGCCCTGATGAAGATCCAGTTTAACCTAAGAGTTGGGACAGTATATACATTTGGGGCATATTTATATCTATAAGTAAACTTATTGAAAGCACTTGGCGTACTAAAGTTTGCTTTCTAAACTCAACTGGCTAACTGAACCCTTTGAGCGTTGAGAATTCCACGGCTATCACTGTTTTGGCTTTGCTGGGTGGGAGTAAATGCATTCTTTGGGCTACGAATACCCGCAGTTGTGTATTTAGATTTTTTAAAGCTGCTATTACCATTCAGGAATGCAGCGTTATCCTGAAGACGAGGTAGGAGGTTGACTCGTCCCGTCCATCTTTACCCTTCTCCCGCTGTCTGCTTTGTCGAAGTGTCCCTGGAGGACCCGCAACTCTGTTCCCCGGCATAAACAGATCCTGCATGCGCTTTGGGGTGAAATCAATGGAATGAAATCCAAAAATATTCCAATAAAGAATTTGTGAGCCTTATCAAAACATGAACTTATCTTCTGTAAATAGTTTTATTTCTTCCTTTTTTTAAGGTATAAATCAAAAAGTAGTTACAAAACTTTATGATACAAAATCTGTGACCTTTCTGGAGCTGGCGATATTGATTAAAATGTTAAACTAATCACTACTGCTTTGGAATGTCACGCTGGCTTTCTCCTATCTGGATGTACTGTAAATATTATGCTCAGTTTATGAACACTTTGTGCTTCTTGAAAACTGAATGTTTAACCCATAAAGTGGACCCAAGGCACATTGTTAAAAAAAAAGGATAGAATTCGTTTTATTATCCACACTTTGTGGGGGTGTCATTGTGCACAAAAACAATTCTCAAACCAGAAAGAAATGTTAACATACACTTTAGACGTCAAATTGTGACAGATGCGCTTTGTTATAATGATGGTGTGTGGTGTGTTTTTTTAATTTTATTTATTTATTTATGTTTTGTTTTGGCCGACATAGGGATAACGGGAGGGAGACGTAGTGAAAAAAGCTGCAAAATACACATCTATACAATGAAAAAACAGAATATTAAAAAAATAAAAGTGACAGGTGGTCTACACTGTGAGGTACAAACAGAGGATTACGTTAGATGTTTTAAATTCAGATATGATCTTCTAGTTCTAGTCCAGACAGAACTAGTTATGGGGTGTGACCTACAAGAGCATAGGTGAACGTCAAGCAGTTTCAAGGGTGCTGACTCTGATGTTAGTCCAAGTTCACCATAGACTTTTGTGAGTCCTTCTTGGTGATTTAAACCAAGCCATTCTATTGTTGGTAGTATGATAAGGCGTTAAGGAGGTATTTGTCAAATAAATTGGGCCAAGATGACACATACAGTACATGACCAGGGCCGGACTGGCCAGTGTCCACCTGATGGCGTAGCTGCAGCTGAAGGATGGTTACACACCCTACGTTTTTATGCAAACACAGCATGTGGCCAACCGCTGCAGCGCTCAATCTGCTGCTGGAACAGCAAATAGGGTGAGTATGGGGCAATGATGGCCAGTGGCCCTCCGGTGTACTGGCCAGTGTGCCAGATAGGCATTCCAGGCCAGTACATGATGCATATGCAGCTGTGTAATTATAACAAATGTACTTCACATGAAGCTCATGTCCTGTAAAATGTATTTTTGTAGTTAAAACTTGCTGTTGATAACTCATCTGAGATCAGGTAGCTCCCTCTACTTTGGGGAGTATATGTTTTAATGAATATGGACCATTTGAGGTTTTTTTTGGTGATACTGCCGCTTTAAGGCATGGTTTATCTCAGCCGATTGGCTGTGGGTTTTGTTAGTTTATGGACGAGTGATGAGGGTGGATTTCCCCAGGGGCAGGGTGGGAGAATCAAACATTCGCTCGAGTTGCTTTATAAAACATTCCGGCTGAATAAACCTTCCCTAAGCACTAACCCGGCGTTCTTCCTCTTGCTCGAAAGGCAGAGCTTACGCCTGGACTGATCCGTTCTTTACACGTAGAACCGTAGAACCTCCAGTGGACTGAGCACCTGCATCTAGTTTATTGGCGAGAGTTATTAGCAGTTGTGGGATAGCATCATTCATACTCTGGCTTTGTCTTTTCTCCTAACAAACCGAGTGGCTCTGGACACATTTATCAAAGCATAGCGGATTATGAGTTTTCCTGGCCGCTGACTTTCTTTTTTTTGTTCTGGCATGTGGTGTTTAACTCTGAATTTCACTGAACTCTGCTGTTTCTATACAGATGGACCCTGTACAGAAGGCTGTGATCAGCCCTAATTTCGGAGTCCCTTTTGTCAAGACCAAGAGGCCAGTGATCTCCTGCAATGTGTGTCAGATCCGCTTCAATTCCGAGGTAAGTTCTCACAGCTCTCCTACAGCACCCCAAGTTCTTCCCATTGTCTTGTGCATTTAATGTTCCAGTTTCATTATTTATAATATATTAGTATTATTAGCACTAATTAGTTATACTCATCAAGTAGCGGTCAACGCAATAACAACATGCATATGCTGACTTGTAAATAGTGTAAACTTGCAAAAGTCATCTCCTTCTAGAAATGGCCACAATAATCATATTTTGTAATAATTAAATAAATGTGGTTTATTAACCCTTTTAGACCTACGGAGGTGGTTCCATATCTGGGGGAGCCACTGTGTGCAGGTCTTGGTCAGCCTAGTTTGGTACAACTTGTCAAAATGTCGTGAATGCCAACCAGAGCCATCTATTTACACCTCCTCCTCTTTGGTAATTCCGCGTGTGTCCTGCAGCAGGTCCACCCGGGGTCCTCTACTTGTGAGCTCTGGCGAGCTCTTCTGCACCTTCTGTCTGTTTTGTTGAAATATGTCATTAAATGTATAATCATTCAGTTTTGTTTATTGTTTTATATAGCGCCATCATATTCCGTAGCGCTGTATAATGGATAGACAGGACATGGCAAGTAGTATATAACATAACAATTTGGCTTACAGAAACAACGATGCAACATATTTATTTCTAACGCTGACTCTTTTTAGTGCATAAGCGCTATGCAGCCGACTGCGCCCCCCAGCAGGGGCTTAGTGATGTTTGCTGGTCAAGGGATTTATAACAGAGCTGATCTCCGATAGTAAGAAGGTACAATGAGAATTAATTGCGGCAGAACCATATCTCTGTCTGATTGCTTCCCGTCTAATCCGCCTCTGCTAGTTCTAGTTAACTGTCCTGCTTTTGGAACAGCTGTCTCAACAGCTGGCTTCCTTCTAATGATATTTCAGCTCCCAGCACCCAGCTGAGGGGGGGGTTGATAGAGAAGGAGGTTGGGGGCCCCTGAGATCGCTTTCTGTTTTTCTTCCCATCCGCAGCTGCAGACCCTGACCGAGGACAAAAAATCCCGAGAAGACCACGGCAGTATTTATACTCACCAGTAAGGCTGTGGTGCTGCAGCTGCTGCCGTGATTACATATCTCACGGATACTATTGATCCGTTTATTTGCCATAATTCTTCTATTAAAACAATACAATAGAATTTGTAATGGGAGTTTGTATTTCTTTTATTCCTGAATAAAAAAAAAAGGATAAATATTTGGGGTACAGAAAGTAATACCGTTGCAATGTGGGGGTGCATTCACAATGTCTACACACACTATATAATGAATGAGTACGCATTTTATACGTTATACAGTATATCAGTAACCCCATGGCTATATGTTTAAAAAAGGACAGTTATCTGAGTTTTGGATTTAGTGATTTATGCCACTAAATATCTTCAATGCTGCTTCTGCCAGAGGGGCTTCTATTCCCTGTGTGGACAATTCCTACCCCTAGATATATATATATATGTATATATATATATATATATATTTCAAGTGACAATGCATTTGTGTTTTAGATTGGAAAGATTGGGGTGTATGGGTATAGGGTGTATTCACTAACCCAAGACTTGGCATGAGATGCCCCAGTGGGCTTCTAGTGGAGGAAGGGCTAAGATGGCCCTGCACAGTACATAATGTATGCGGGGAGATGTCATTAAAGTCATTTCACTGATGTATACAGTATGGGGTATGCAGTAAGGTCAAGGACCTAAAATGCTCAACTCCTACAGACTCTCCAGAACTCCTATCTCAAGGTAACTGGAGACGGAGGGATGCATGAAATTATTACACCGGGTGTTACTCCAACTGGCCCCAAAGATTTTCATTTTTCTGTAACGTGTATACAATGTAGGTGACATCATCAGTATCGAGCGGGACATAAGTATGTGCAGTAATTCTTGAGCGATGGGTGTCCAGCTTGCAGGGTCTGTTCACTCATTGTATTAGGGTATAACGCTTTAAAGGACTTGGAAATATATTTATATTCTGTAGCGTGTTAAGATAAATATCCATGCTACAGAAATACTTGCACTGTGTGCCAAATCATTGATCAATGTCTTCTCTGACTGTAGCAAAGAACAGATGTGGCGCTTTACAGGAGAGCGGGAGAAATCCTTATCAGAAAAGGGTGTTTTGGAAGAAACTGCGTGAAAGTTAGACTGGAGCATCACCGTCTCACTGAAATCCTTCTGTATGCTCAGAAACCTCATTAATCTTTTTTTCGAATATTTTATACATGAGCGTAGACACCTAGGTTTTGAAAACGTTTTTTTTTTAAATTAATTTAAAGAATTAAACCTTACTCAGTCCTTGGTCTTGCTTTAGATTTAGGATAATCATACGCCTACCTCATGCATGTTTAAATTCTCTTCCTGTGTTAGCCTCTACCACTTCTGCTGGGGTGGCTGTTCCACTTGTCTGCCACCCTCATCTAAAAAGCATCATGGTTAGCTTGCCTAGAATTACCGGTATATACTGTCTGGAGTTTCTCGCCATCCACCCAGGAGTCTCAGCAAAGCTTCCTATTTTATTTGTGGCTCCTTGATTATATATATACCGTATATTCCGGCGTATAAGACGACTGGGCGTATAAGACGACTGGGCGTATAAGACGACCCCCAACGTTTACAGTCCAAATATAGATTTTGGACTATACTCGCCGTATAGGACTACCCCTCTACCCAGCGTACAACAACCCACAATCACGGCAAGCGATGTACCTTACCGGTGATTTGCTGGTTGTTATACAGACATATACATACATACACTCCCCTTACACACACACACATATATAATATATATGTGTGTGTATATATATATA
>VKOC01005757.1:0-33308 GCA_009364415.1 Spea multiplicata
TTTTTTTTTTTTTTATCTCTCTCTTTTTTTTTTTTTTACTCCTCGCGTCTTGATTCCTTTTAAATGTCACTTATTTTACATGAGGCATTTGGTGGAGACATGAGTCAACAGCAATCAGAACCATTATCCCCTGCAGCGAGGCCCGGTCCTAATGCATTATGACACCTTGGCCGGCCAGCCACCGATTTACCTTTCTGCTTCTCAGGGAATTAAGTGGCATCATGCGAAAATGGTTGTGATACGAACAGCATGGGCATAACTGGTATTAAATTTACCTCTCGGCCTAAGTGAATTCTCCTCACATGTGACTAATCAAAATGAAAGCTGTGGACACGAGCAGATCAGGCCAGCACTTCTCCACCCCTGGGACTATGGCTATTCTGTTTTATCTCTTTGTACAAGCTGGCAGAAGTTTAAAGTGAAGGGGATAATCCAGTACGGGTCTCTTTATGAAATCACATCCTTACATGAAGAGGCTTTTAACTGTCTGTCGCCGTGCTTCATAGAGGGAAGAAAGGGAAAGTGTGACAATCTCATTTTGCTGAAAAACCTCCTATGAAAAGAGGAAATAATAACCGTAACAGCAATGACTATTACTGACCTTACATGATCCATTAACCACTAAACACTTTAAAAGTCCGTTTTACATACGCAGTAAGGAGAGAAAAAAAAAGGAAAAGTGCCATTACAAGCGTTGTCCCTTTAGTGACACTGTCAATCCCAGTTAAAAAGCGCTAGGCGAATACCATATTGAAACAATGAAGGTTAACGGTGTGAGAATGAAAGAGAAAAGAAAGGAGCATGATAAAGAAAAGTAAAATATTCTACTTTAAAAAACAGAATTGTCAGAGATGGAATATAATAGATTAATAACATTTTTTTTTTAAATGAAGGAAAGAGAACAATCAGTAACCAAGTCCTTCAAAAATCTCAGAAGTGCTTGAGATTCATAGGAAAATACGCTTTAGTAACCACTTAGCTGAGATCAGTAGGTACCAACGGAAGTGCATACAGAGCAATTATCATCTTGCACAGTCAGACCTATGTTTATTCACAGGCAAGAGTGGCTTGCATTCTGCTATGAGCCAACTGTGAATGTTGCTGATAATATACAGTAGGCTTTGCAACATTTACAAAAATAATGTTCCGTGTCTAGAATTAATACCCTACTATGGAAAATTCATGGCTTGATTTAGTACTTTCTTGACGCCATTAACCTTTTGTCTACCGTGAGAGGATTGCAACAAATGGCGGTGACTGTGAAAGTAATCAAATTCTTGCCTGTTATTAATGGAAATATGACATTATGAGGACTATAGCTTTTTTTCTTTACATATAATTGCAAATAATGTTACACTTGTCAATACATATTGATAATATATATATATACATGCATGCATATATACGCACACACATTATTTTGTGTACTGGGTTATTATCACATTTTATTTATAGAACCTGCTAAATATTGGTTACATTGGCCAAATAATAATACACTCTTTCCAGATGTAACATTGTATCAAAAGCCTAGTAGAACTGCCTTACATAGGCAAATTTGGATGTTTCCAATCAATGATACCATAGAACTTGCACCATCTCTTTAGTATGTAAATCTCCAGCTACTCTTCAAACTCGTAGTGGAAGGGATATGTGCATCAACTTTATTTTCTCCATCCCCTGCTTGCTTATTTAGATAAAATAGATGTAGCCATATAAACCAAGATACATTTGAGCCTTTGGTTTAAGCTGATGCCATTTATTGAGCCAACACAGAAAAAAGATTTAACTCCATTTGGGGAAGAAGACAGGAGTAAGCTCCACAGACCAGTACCCAACTCTGCCTTAATGGGTTAAGAAAAGTGTCTGCACACAGACGAGGCTTGGGGGACTCCACAAGCCTAAGAGACCTTTATGCAGCTGTCGGAAACAAGGCCTTATGCTCTTTTCCCGAGGAGTTTATTCACTTAAGAGACAGTTTGCAAGAGAGTGGTGGTGTTAACTCCCTCACTTGTCTATTCATTATGAAGGGCATACACTAGCAAGTTTCTCCAATGTTAATGGCTGAGCTGACCCTGTATAATGCATATTTCAACATTGAACATTAGTATGTAGTGACTCCAGGAAGTTAAAATCACAACTCTCTTACAAACTCACACCTTAGTGAATAAATCCCAGGGAAACTCACACGTCACAACTTAAATTTACTAGAAGCTAACCAACGGGAATGTCTAGCTCTTTACACTTCCCTTAAGCTGAGGCTATATAGTTTTTAAATGTCAAATCATGTTTGCTTGCAAAATAAATTAGCGTCCAGGCTACATAACCCTAATAGTTTGCCTCTTTAAAAAATGCATTTTGCGGTAGATGATCAACCGAGCATGCAGTTTGTTTAGCGTATCCCTCTAATGTGATGGTGCTCTCAATTTTCAGTGGGGAACGCTGCTTGGTGGGTCACCCCGTAGCTTCCTGCAGATGCAGAAAACGCAGGTTTATTGCACATGCTTGAGCAGAGGCATTGGCAGAACGTGCCTCCTCGAAGGGATTTAGCAATATATTTTCATTGAAAGTTAATGAGATCTTGGTGTTTTATAAAGAATATAGAATACTTAACTAATGAGGTTTTGTGAATATGACCCAGAGGGTGGCTTTTCAGATTCTGCTAGGCACAGATAAGATGCTTGAAATTAGCAGCTGTTATTTCGCTTTTTAATATTGTTTCTCGAGAGAAATGTTTCCTTGATCATTAAGTGAGATCTGAGGGTATAACAAAGTTCCAAAATCTAAAATTCACTGCATACAATCCTAAACTGTTCGCTCAGTCCGCAAAAGAATCAATTATTCACACTTAGGACCCCCACTGCATAAGAACCAGAACTTCTGCTACTAGCGTTAACAAGAAAACCTTTCACTCAATAGCAGATTAGGGTCACACAGTGCTGGATTATGATCACAAAGTTGTAGACGTAATCAATGCACATCTCTACAACATAGATTATGTCCCTCTTGCGGCATTTGTTTTAATATGCAGGTCCGCAGCCCCATCTCAAGGCCTTATTGCAATTCACTATAGGCCAAGTTGGTATCAGGGGCAGCTTTCTTATTGTACTCCCTGTCCTGCAGTAGGGGTAACTGCGGGGACCCAGTGATAAATGATGCCAGGATCATGCAGTAAGAAGCTCCTTTTATAATCACATGGGTTTGTAAGTAACAATGGAAGCTGCACCACTCTCTACTTGTAATGAAAAGGCAATGCTCAGAGTAACTGTGTCCCCCCAGGCAGAAGCCTGCAGTCACAGGAGCAGAGACACTCTGGATTTGTATTTATTTGGAGATGTATCAATATTAATGCATGTGTTTGTTAAGTGGTTGCATAAGTGTGTGTGTGTGTGTGTGTGTGTGTGTGAATGAGTGTGTGTATAAGAATTATGCCTTTGCATGTCTTTGTATATTAGTGTAACAATTTCTTTGCTTCCATGACATACGTAAAGATCTCCTTTATACTTTATTATCTGATAGATAGCTCGTTATGTTTGAGCATTCAGTTAGCCTTTAGTTTTCATGCAGCTTTGTGGGAACAAAAACTTGCTTTGTCTGTGGTCTTCATCCTCTCCCTTACATGAGATTTCTGGGGATGCTACTAACCTGGCCCTTCAAATTCAAAATACTGTATCTCTTGGTTGTACATGCATTATAGCGGGCCCTCTGTAACAGTGTTGCCCCAGTCTCACCCGATCGTGCCCTAGTTGGCACATAGCAGTCACTAACGAATCTTAAGGTATTTCTCTTGTGGGGAGCACTGCAAGCTTCCTATGAGTGTTCCAACGCCTCCGACTGAAGAAAGGTGCAAATGAGGAATGTTCTGGCAAAGTCTGTAAAAGCTTAATTTCTGCAGATCCCTTTTCTGTAGTGGATGCTTTCCAGGCACTGATCTGCAGAACATAAAACTGGTTTATATATTGAACGAGACCAACAAAAATACTTTTTACGTTAATTAGCTGAATTCTCCTAACATGGCATTTTGGCCTAATATGCAAATGAAGGATAATCTGATGCTGTCACAATGTAGATATGCTGCTGGCTTTTGTGCTCTTTTTTTCTTCACTTATACATATATCTCCCACTCTATATACTGCCACTTAACCACCACATGCCTGTCAAAAACATGTTTACGTTGAGTGATTTGCTTTAATCCCTTCACATTATGTCATAAGGCATTAGTGCAGCTGCTTAGATTTACAAAAGGAAATTCTTACAGGTAGCTTGAAAGATCTTGCATTATGGAAGGTCATTTAAATGACACAAATTGTATGTTTTACATGGTAGGGGTCCTTTCTGATGTTTGGTTAATGGAGACACAACTGTCAACGTTACACATACATGAAGATCTTGCAACACTCACATTACTGGGTGTCACTGGATGTTTATAAACTGAAAAAGAACAGAAACCCCTACAGAAGTTGAAACTGTCGGTACTTCCTTTAGGTACAGTGACGCACCTTGTAAGTCATGAGCCTTGTAAAAATTCTTGCTGCAGCATGGAATACCCAGGATCATAGAAAGACTCTGGGTCAAACCCTGGAGTTTTCAGGTATGCCTAGACATTACAGCCAAAAATTGGCAGGTTTGCACATACATTTACATGGGAACTTTGGCGTAGACAACTTCCGCTGCAGCCGGAAGGAGGTGCGGTTAGCAGCGGGGGTTGTCTGCGTCCATCGCGCAGACCTTCCCCGGCTGTCAGAGAATAGAGTTCCCCTCACTGGGGAATTCTCTCTACACGCTGCCCCGGCAACACACCGGGAGTCAGAAGCAGCGGTAAGTTTTTGGTTTGTTGGGGGGTGTTAAATGGGGGGCATAAGGCATTTCTGTAAGCAGCGTGCTCTATGAAATGCCTTTTAACCCCCTTAATGCCACTCTGCCTCCAGAAATGCCTTTTAACCCTCTATACGCCATTCTGCCTCCATAGGGGTATAAGGCATTTCTGGAGGCAGAGTGGTACATACGGGGTCAAAAGGCATATCATGGGGCACAGTGGCATATAGAGGTTTAAAAGGCATATCATGGGGCACAGTGTCATTTAGAGGGTTAAAAGGCATATCACGGGGCACAGTGGCATGTAGGGGGTTTAAGGCATTTATGGGGCAGAGTGACAAACCTGGGGGCAGATTGTGCATAACTGGGGTGGCAGTGTCTGGAAATAAAAGGAATAAAACAAAATATTTTTCTCATCATAGCTTTTTATAAAAAAAATTTTTAAAAAATTGTTACACTCAATGTTAATTCATTGCTTTAATAGTTTACATGAATTAACATTTTAAACTGGTAAAGCTTTTTTCCGTATAGGGTCGTCTTTATATTCAGCTTTTTTCTTTTTTTCCAAAATTATATTCAGTTTTGGGGGTCGTCGAGGCAAATACGGTATTTATTTTTTCATGAGATTTTCCATCACTACTATTTGTGAGGATTCAGAGGGAAATTTATTAAAAAATTAGGTGGTTTTTCAAATTTTTCCCTAGTTCTTTACTATTATATCACCCTAAATTTTTTCAAAAGAAAGCTCTATCTCTCCTTGAAAACACAATATATAGTTAACATGGGTACACTATTCGCAGGAAAAGAGAATAATTGCTGAACCAACATAATGCGAAAATGGCAAAATTGCTCTGGGACTTAAGGTACCAAGGAGTTAACTTTTTTTTTTTAACCAAGTGTCTATGTTTATGGGGATATAAAATGAGGAAGCCCATGTAACAGAGGTCAAGGAATCAAAAAGTGACCTTAAATCGTTTTCTGACTATCTCCACCTAGAATTCTTGATGTGCATTGGGAACTTTGACCAACAGGATTGGTTTTACATAAACTTGTAGTTTTCTTTTTTTATTATTTTTCACAGTATCTTTAATTTTATATTGAATTTGGTCTAAGTATTACAAGTGCTTACAAATTACATTTTTGCTTATATTCAAGTTTCTGGACAATACATGATGTGGAGATGAATCCTGATTAAGATAAATAAGCTTATCAAATACAAATCCCGCAAAGATAAAAGAGCACAACTGATCTGTCATAAGTAGGTAATCAATAGGAAGAGGTAATGGAAGGAAGTAGCCCCTTCTTCTCACAAAGAAAATCAGTGTTCGATAAATCCAAACCTACTTATGGTAGGAGCTCCAGGCAAAACCACGACAAGTTTTGCAACTCCAAGCACTGGAACCAAATGATAGCACTTACCACTGAACATGGAGACTTAATGAGAAAAAGATGTCTATGTTCAAATATATATATATATATTTTGTATTAAATATTCTCAATAAGTGAGACACAGTAAATGTAGAGAGACTAACTAATGTTGTGTTTGTTTGGTTATGGTAACAATAAAGTGATAGGTGCTGTAACCAAGAACTCACTCATTTTTAGTAATGTGACAAAAGATTCAACGATACAAGGTTACAGGGATAACAGAGTCGAGGGACAAAGCCAAGATCCAAATTAGCTCAGATATTCTGTTTTAATGCCTACTAAACAGTAAGGTAAGAATGTTAATTATTTACTCTGAGGAACCTTGACAATTTAAAGGATCATTTGGAGACAATTTGCAAACCTGACATGTTAATTGTTTCTAACTCTCCCCAACAGACATGTGCTTGGTATGTTACATTGCCGTCTGCTTCGCTTTTGCAGTCTGTAACACAAAAGGGCGGAGCCACCATCCTCTCCCCATTAGAGAACCGGGGGAGGCTGTCGCCGACCACTTCCATACCCCTGTCTCCATAACCTGCTCCACTTCTTTTCTTGCCTCTTCTTCTTCTTTCTTCATTCTTTTATTTTCTCTCTTCATCAGCTTCTCATCTTGTCTCCTTTTTTCATCTGCCTCTCCGTGAACCTGGCCTCACGGAGAACTTCTGTAAAAGGGCGGAGCCTCCAAGAAGACAAGAGGAGAAGTGGATGAAGAAAGAAGACAGAAAACGAAGCAGCAACAAAAGAAGCGAAAATGCAGGAAAGTAGACAGGGACATGGAAATGAATGGCAAAATTAGGGAGACACAGAGAGAAAAAGCGTGACAGAGTGTGAGTAAGAGGATTGCTAAAATAAACAAGTAACAAGGCCTTAAATACATATTTATTTTATTGTCCTTTCAAACAAAAAATAATACAATGAATCAACCCAAAAGCAATGTTAGAAACACCTAGGTTTGAAACCAAGAATATATTTTATGTGGATTTGTCACAAAAGCTAATTGCAATGCAAAAATTACTGTTAATTGCAAGATGCTGTTCACCTAAACCCCTTTGACAATCATATGCAGGGGTACGTCATGAATAAGTCTTTATTTCCAGTTCCTGGTATGGTTAATACAATAAACATAAAGACCAATAGAACAAATGAGGGAAATAAAATATATTATTAAAGAAATTACATGGAACTCCTGGAAAATAGTGAGGGTAACTATAAAAAAAGTATAAAAAAAGAAGAAAAATATGCCCTTATAGTTTATTATAGACATGACTTTAAAAAATCCTTGATTTGAGTACTGGACAGGTTGACAGTACCTTTTAAATCAGACCTCAGTTAATAACAAAGAAGTTTAAATAGAATGTTTTAGTGTAAAGAAAGTTTAAAAGAGTTCTACAAATGTATTCAGAAATGGTGCTTTTCTTGCCTCATAAAAGGCACGAGTACTTTTAAATCGGAGAACAAGGAAGTAGTGACCATATTTCCTTAAAAGCCAAGTACCATAATTTTCACAGCAAGCAATCAGAGGAATATGGTTACAAGAGAAAAAGACCTTTTAAATGCAGCAACCAAAGCCCGAAAACTGACATCTCTTTTGTTAAAGAGAAAAATACCTAATTTTTTTAGCCAGTATGTTATCCTTTGCTTTTAATGCTTAAAAATATTAATATGTACAATTAAGTAAAAAAGAATAAAGCATTAATGAGGTTCATATACTCTACAGGATAATATAATGTATATTATAATTACTTGTGAAAAAGAACCTTTAAGCAATAACTTTTTATTTATTTATTTTTTAAATAATATTTGAATATATTTCTCTTTAAATACAAACCATTTCCCTATTGCAAAAAGGCTTCAGATTAATACTTTACTTATTTTAATAAAATATTTAAATTTTTTCCACACAATTAGAATGTAATGTATATTTGTGAGTTTAATAGTTTTTTTTTTACTAAATTTGTAACAAATATTGTAGTCTGTATTAAGGAATGATTTATTAAAACTGAAATAATTTCTTGGATACATTTTCTAGATATTATACATGATATATATATATGATATATATAATGATATGCAAGAAAAGCATTATACTAGTGCAAATACATCCAACCAATCCAATACAAAAAAACAGTATTCTTCTAGATACCTCATTAAAGTATAAAGGATGAAAAAAAACTTTGTTAAACATCAAGACAATGAAAGTCATTTGCTACAAAAGGGTTGTTTTGAGTTGTGAATTTTGGTTAGGTATCTCCCCCAGACCAGCGTTTGCAGATTTGCAGAAACATTATTTTACAGAAACAGTTGTGATGATAGAAAATATGGTGTAAGCTGCCAGCTTCTTAGTAAGGACAGTAATGTGAACGTTTATGCCGCTTGTACAGTCAGACAGTCTAGTGCCCCAAAAAGCTCCACCGATAAACACATAGGAGTCCCTCCTATATAAATTATAAATATCATATACAGTATATTAAAGTTGCCTTTCATAATAATCTTTTCATGACACAGACATAGTATGATAAGTTGATATTACACAGAGACCTCATTTGTACCTGGTTCCAAAAATTCTAGTGTACTGTACTGTAGAATAAATATGGAGGGGTACATAGGTGAATGCATTTATATAGCCTACAAGGTTGGCGTACATGCAAGGACAAGCATGAAGAAATATATTGTTAGGACCATCAGTCGTGACGGACCATGGCTGATCATGGCCCAAAACCTTCTTGGGGTTAGTGTCATTGGACTATTAACATTCTATTTCCAAAAAACACACGGGAAGAGGATATAGTTACAAATGACTGCAATTGAAGCAGACTCAATGGACTCTATCTCATTCTTGCTCCGTAGCTTGTCCCCTTTTAGGGCCACATGTAAATAAATGTACTTTTTACATACATATTTTATTCTATGTTTCCAACACACATAAAGACATATTTCCTGGTTTATCTTAATTTATAGTCTAATATGATGCATAGGAGGATAAAGCCTCTACATAATGTGTAATATTTGCAGTCTTAGGAATATAAACACAGGGCTAAGCAATAGGCTTTGCAGAGTCCTCAAAGGCAAACTCAGGGATCTTATTGATAACTGAACACTGCCATCCAGCACTGTGTAAGTACTACTTAAAAATGCCTGCTTAGACCAGCAAAATAAATAAATAAATACATAAAGAGAGGCTGTAGCAGCTTTATTGCTGACCTGTACAAAATGCGCTTTCAAATAAATATTGCAAGGGTTCATATGAATATTTTAAGCATGACAACTACACAAACACAAAGAGAGAGTGCTCAGATCCACTCACGAACGACTATTAAATCATCAACCTGCTTCTGACAGGATCCACTGTATATGGCAACAGGGAGACAGTTACAATGATTTCAAGACTGCTAATTTAACTTGTCTTCAAACCAACTAATACTCAATGTGTCATCATCAGTGTCATCACGTTGAAGTCTGGAATGCCTCCAACCTAAAGCAAAAGGGTCCTCAAGTGCCACCCTCCGTGTCTGCTGGTTGAAAATCTAATTGGTTCAGCTGACAGTCTTGGGAATTGTCATTCAGTTAATCTCAGAGGGCCAGCACGGAGCTCGGTATCTATCTCTGAGCTCTGCTCCTTAGTTGTCGTAAAAATGACTCTGATGGGAGTGCGGGCGCGTATGTTTCGACTGTCTTCTGACTCATCTTAAGTCAAATTCTATAAAGTTTGTCACTCAAAGCCAGAGCTGAACTCAGGGAAAAAAAACCCCTCCTCTTTGATCAATAACAGCTTGCCTACCCGCACATGGGAAGCTGACCTATTAAAGATTAAAACACATCTGCCGTACACCACACAGAACATCTTTTTACTTTTAAAAAAGGAAATCAGTCCATTAAGAGATGTTTAGCTATTACCAGTACATATAAATATTTCATAATCGAAACAGAATATATGATTAAAAAGCTTGGCGAGATGGCAGTGAAAGCTGGAAATATATAAGATGCTTTGTTACTTTTTTCCGAGCGTCGTTTCGTGAAATAAAATGGTCTCCTTGCTTTAGTGCTGACTGTATCACAATAGCTTGATAAAAATCTAAAACATTTACTTTCAGCCTTTGCAGCTAAGAGGCAGACATGTAGACATTACAAAATGTTTTTTTTTTTACTATGTTCTTGAATTTCGATCTTAGCGACTGTAAAGCATGCTGACAAAAGACAATATTATGCAAGGTTTACAAATTGTGGGTAAGAGTTCTACAATGGGCTCTGTTTTGTGAAGAACATGTTCTATGAAAAATAGATCATTTGTACATGTAAAAAAATAACTGATTAGACAAAGCAAAATGAAAGAGACGTTAAGGAAGAAAAGAATCTAACAATGGAAAATAGGTCAAGGTCATAGTCATATGAGCGATCACTGTGAGCATTTGTTATATGGATACCTAGAACTGTACTGTTCCCAGATCTTACCCTTTTTTCTTGATACCTCCTTCCAATATTAAACCCCTGAATAAAACGTGAGGACTCGAAAGGATGTACCCTGATAACCTGCAATTCTAGCTGAAAGGTAGACCTTCAGAAAACATGAACATAAAACAGTGTTCTGTACTTTTGGTAATCTGCACACCTGGCAACTCTCTAGGCTTGGCTCGGAGTCTCCACACATTTCCAGATCAGTTTCTTCTCCAGGCAGGTGAGTTTCAACCCACTAAAGGCTCCTACCTCTTCACAAAGCCATTGCCACAGAAGAGGGGGAGCTCCGAATAGTCTTCCCCTAGAGGTTCCCAGTTGTAGAAATCTTTGGGTGTGCACCAGGCCCAGACTGGCTGTCAGACGCACCACAATGGGCCAATCAATCAGTATATCCATTTAGACAGCCAACGGCCCCCATTAGCACACAACTACTTCACAGACAAAGTCAGCTCCCACAGGGTCGAGACTGGCTTTTGCAAGGAAAGGATGGCCAGCACAAGTAAGCATCGGCAAATAAGTAAATGGGCTTTTTTTCTAACAAACCCTTTACATTTAATACGGAAAAAAACAAGGTTTAGTATGATTATGCTTCACACATTTGCAAACATATTAAATCTTCTTCTGTTCATGCCTTATTCTTTTTCTCACCCACAAATTAAAAATTAAGGGGAGGGGGGGGGTAAAACCAATAAAGGGAAACCTGTCCAGAACTCTTTTCAGTGAAAAAAAAGTATACTATGGTTGCAGTGATCATGCAGAGTCATGTCTATATTTTTTAGAGCATGTTAGTCTCCATGTTAGGCTATACTGCCTTCCACATGATCTTGAACTGTGGTGTTATGGCCAAAGGCAAGCGGCATGTGCATTAATTCGAGGTAGACCTGGCAGTGCCATCTTGCAGCAGGCAGGCATTGCCCTCCGCTAAAGCGTACAAGCTGCAGAGATAAGTGAAACATAACCCTCTTCCCAAAACACTGTCCACTGACTTAGTGAATATAATGTGGAAAAAAGATCCACTCAGCGTGTTCAGTATTTCATTCTCGTGGCAGCCATGAAAATAAAAAAAAAGTAAATTATAATCAGAAGTGAGATTTAGGTTAATAGTGTACAAACTATTAAACACTACTTGCGGCTGATGAGACATCGTAACTCAAGTTAGCAGCCATCGAATGCAAACATGCAAGTAATAACCCATCATCAATGATCTCCTACTGCTTTCATTCCTTCCACTCCTGTAAACAAGGTCTGTGTAATGTTAGGTGTTGAAGACATTGTCATACATTACAAAGCTTTTAGTTGGCCAGTTGAGGCGTGAACTGATTTCTAGTTTTTCATGTGAAGCATGATTGTCTAGCATTCAAAAAAAAAAGAATACGTGTGAATAAAAACAATAATGTAAATTATAGCTGTTCTGTAAAGATCATCTGCATAGAAAACAGAAAAGGTGTAAAGGAAAAAAAAAATGTAACATTATTTAGTAGTGATACTAAAAAAAAAATGGAATGCTACACAAAAAAACAAACTGAATTCACATAGAATAGAAAAATATAAATGAATATATTGGCAGCTCCACCCCCACATGAAGCCACTCCCCTGGAAGAGCTCCAGTTAGCCTCCCCTGCTGATTGTTTGTAAATTTAGAAGAAGGATGCAATTTCAGGAAATAAATAAATTACATTCTGAATAGATTGTAAGCTCAAAATTGCAAGGCCTACTTCTTCGTCTGTTGTGCTATGAAATCTGAAATGTAATGTAATAAAGGGAAAATTAATTAGATAATGCTGTCCCACATTGAGACTTGGCTCGTGGAAACTTTTAAACTAAGTATCTGTAAAAGAAGTACACGGGGAAAGCACAAGGTATTTTTAATAACTTAACTTTGCAACGCTAAAAACCGTGATGGTGATAGCTCCCCTTTTAATACATCAGTGCCGTTAAGCAGAACAGAAAATGTTTAGGTTACAAACACTAAAACAAACCATATTCATGTATTCAGGTAATTCTGCATACATTTTAGATTGTCCTAACCCCATGCATTAGCATCATACCTATCCTTTAAATTCCAAACTTAATATGTATTTAGTTGTATAAGCCAATGGAGAATTGGATCCTTAATTCAAGTTAGTAAAAGATGAATTGTAGCATAAGCTTTCTGGATCTCAGAGGCCTCTTCTTTAGATTAAATTTTTAAGGGATTCCATCTGCAAAAGAGACCTCTGAGGTCCAGAAAGCTTATGTGATTTTACATCTTTTTCTATGCTGGCCCAACAAAAGTTATGAACTTCGACTAAAGAGGTCAGAGGTCCCAAGATTGGAAAATGGGCTTCAGGGACTTTTGTTGCAGGTCGGAGCCCCCAAAATCCAGAAAGACACTCTCATACTCACATGCTCTCATATTCTCTCTCAATATGCCCGTACCTTCTCCACCATGTCCCTTCTTCGTTTTCCGCAGCTCCACTTCCACTCTTGCCTCTTCTTGTTCTCCCTTCTTCTTTGTCCGCTTCTCCCAGGTATCAGTTCCGTTAACCAGGCTTCCTGGAGGAAAGGGGGAGAAGATGTCCCCAATGTGCATGCAGTGGATCTACCCTTTTACAGAAGTACTCCAAGTGGCCAGAATAATGCAGACGTACTTGTGGAGAAGAAAGTGCAGAAACGCTTCTTTGGCCACAAATCCATCTGCAATATTGGGAGTACTCTCTCTTGAAGTACTTACACAAGGGTAGAATCAGGATATGCTCTGGGAGGCCCGGCTAACAGAGCTGATACCAGGGAGAAGCCGATGAAGTAAGAAGAGAAGAAAGAAGACAGAAGGACAAGAAGAGGCAAGAGATAAACTGTAGTTGCAGAAAAGAGACAAGTACATGAAAGTGGACAGAGGAAAAGGAAGACCGTGAGAGAGAGATAAAGAGAGCGTATTTAACAGAGCGTGCATCAGGGAGGCAGGCAAAACAACCGCAGTTCCAGGAGACCTGAAACCTCTAACACTTGATTTCTTCTATGCAACCAACTGCTGCTGAGGTTTGACACCCACTGTGAAAGCTACATTGCTAAACAAGCCAGCTCCAACTTGACCTATATCTAATATCCAATAATATCATCCTGCAGGCAGAACATGCCTCTGGCTCTGGCGGATATATAAACCCCTTGTCTGTAAATGTGGGTACTCTGGGACAAATGGTAACAAGTAGGTGTTTGGGGTGAGGTGTCTTCTGCATAATTTTGATTTCAGCCTGGCTCATGACAGGACATGTGCGCTGAAGAATCACTTCCCCCCTAAATGAATTGGATATATGAGAACACTGGCTGTGGAAATCCTGGTAAGATTCATATCGCATTGTGTCCGGGAGTCCGGTACTCCTGAGGACTGCAAGTTTATTGGTAAAACCTACATAAGTGCTGCATAAGTCCTATGTTTTTTTTATTATTTGTTTAGTTTTTAATTTGTTTTCGCAAAGATAGCCCAATTATTCACCATATGGACTGCAAAGCAGGATGGCATTTATCTCTTGTAATAGCATACTGTTCTCCATTATAAAATAGGGTCAGTTCAAAATGAGGGATAATCCCGTCAGAGTACAAAGTACAAACTGCAGGGTCCAGGTCAACAGGCAAGCAGCCAATTATTTGTCCAACAACGCTGAATTTCATCTGCCCGTAGCCTCCATCTACTGATTATACAATCAATACGACTCAGATGAGAACAGCTAACAACTGACCATGGCAGATCAATGATAGCAAATAAGAGCTTTATGAGTGAAACTTTGATACCATTCTGCAGCAGTGTAAATGCTATTTCTATTGCAAAGGCATTCACGATGATACTTCTATGATTGCACTGTTATTACAGGTTTAATGTTAGGCAATCAAGCTGCAGTAGTCTTGATATCAACAAACAGCATCCAAAGAAAACATAAAATTGTCGTTATTCTTCTGACACGGCAGCCGAGGCATTTTTTTATGTTAGTGGCCTTGAATGAAGAATAATAAGTGACAATTTACTGGAAAACACTATTTTTACAGATAACAAAAAGTCATGCGATATAGATTGATATAAGTATGATTATTTCTAGACCTACACTGTGGACCAACTTGAAACAGATGATTTAAATAAATTCAATATTGTGACAGTTGGGCTCTTTTCTTTAACACGTATCATTTGTGAAATGGCTGGCATCTGCCTTCTATGTAAGTAAATATTTCTTTGGTTATCAATACGGTTGATTGTATAAAACGCCATTTTATTTAAATGGTAGGAATTTTAAAAAAGCATTCTCCTTTAATATGGCATTTTGCTAGTTGCTATTACTTTATGATTTATAAAGCCAGTTGGTTAATAACACCTATGTATACGCCAAGCCGGTAAGTCCGTGTCCTACAGATAGGTCTGAGGCTGGTTTCAAGAAAAGGAACACTACAAAACTTAAGGGAAAAAAATCAGATGACCCCTGTCTTCATAGCTGACATGCCAACACCGTTCCAGTTTAATGTTTTAAGTGGAGCAGTCAAATAACAATAGCAGATTTACTTTGCATACTGCATAATGTTCATCTATTCAGTATGCTGGTGGTACCGCTATCATAGCTACTATTTATTAATTTATATAGCTCCATCTGACAAAATAAATGAGCACCATTACTCATCATACGGCCTGTGGTAAACAATAGAATGTCAGCTGGACACTGTGACTACTGAAACTTTGAGAAACAGACTTCATTAGCATTGCCATAAAGAATCAGCTCAGGGTGGTGCTAAAGCAGGGGAAGTCAACCCAAAATATCACTTGACTGACAACAATGGCAGCCTCCAGGTCTGCAGATAAAATAATTTTATTGGTGCGACATGAGATAAAACCAGACTTTGGTTAATGCTACATGACTGTAGACAGCACTGGTGTTTATTGTTCAAGGAGAAGTCCTCCATGTGACCTTTCCTTTTTAAAATGGATTTAAAGTTTTTTGCTACCAAATATAGTATACTATATATTTGAGTGTACAGTTTATCAGAGTGCACCTCTGCTCAACAATCATACATATATTGCTGTCTATAAATACCTGGGAACTTCCCATGGTGGGCAACATGGGGATTTCTGAATTCTGGGGGGGGGGAGTAGTCTCTCGTAGGGGCTTGAGTATTTTAAGAAGTTTACTGGATAAAATGATGCCATGAAGGTACTGGACAACATATGCAGAGCTCTTCCATACTAAATGCCCAAGAAGTAGCCCACAAATTTTTTCTGCCAAGCTAAAGATTCAGAGATGTTTTGTCAAGGCTTAACAGAGCATCTTTATTGTAATGCACAACATTTGGGCCAATAATCATTCCAAGTGTAAACCTCCTGCTGTACAATTAGAACATAATAGTTAAGTAATTAATTAAGAAATCTAAGGAACAGAAAAAAGATTTGGGAGTGTTCTGATCTAATGAGGGTGCTGTTTTCTGTTCCTTTTCCATTAAATAATCTATGTTTAGGCTACAGTCATTAGCCTATATTTCTAAGAGATTGCATTACCTAAGAAATAATCTTAAACCTTTGTCTGATAGTTTGACCTGGAAAAGAAACAAAAGTGGTGGTTTGGCAGCAAGTTATAGTTTTTCTTGGCTATGTCCCCCGTGTACTATAATCCACTTCTTTGTTTTGTTCTTTATTTATGTTGCCTGGAATAAGGCACAGAGGATTCAGAATGAATACCGCTTAGTAGAGCACCTTTCTATTCAATCATACTGAAAAAGGCTTTTAATTCCATGAGCCTTTTATGAAGAGAATTCCGTCATCACAATCGGACCAATATAGGGAGCTTTACATCTGACTTCCTTTCCCTTGTTGCTTTCACATTTCTGACAGCATAATGTGATTGGTGTTAGATTGTGGTACTCATTGAGTATATTATAATTTCTCTATGCATGAAAGTAACTACTTTATGACAGCCAGAATATGAAAGTCACTTCAGGAGTGCAAGCCCAATGAGGTGTGTGAACAGCAGAAGTGCTCACCTCAAAGCTTTCCAGGGCATAAGAGGAAGGGGTGCTGTGTTTGACATAAAAAGCTGGAATCTAAATTGCCATCCAACGTAATGAATTCTCACTGGAATTCAGTGGCATAAAGAGTTGTATTAGAGACCAGGGCCAATGGCCACAGCAGACTGGCGATTCAGCACCCCTGTTGTTGTTCGGCGGAAAATGTTGGGGGCCACACAGGTTAGACGTGGAAGAGATTTTAGTTGCCAGGTGACCTGCCACCACGCATGACATATAAATGGCTGGTCCATGGGTTCTCCAACTGTAATACCAAATGATACATGGGTAGGTTGCCCGATGTGGAGTCCTCCTTTAAACTGATGCAAAACAATCATTTTTATGTTTTTAGTATTTCGCTAATAGCTGAAGGAATTTGTATGAATTTTGCTGTTTCAGGGGGGAACATTAATTCACTTTATGACATAATGAAGAAAAAAAAGTGCCATTACATTTCCCAGTGCTGTACAATGGCAAGAAATAACAATGTTCAATTATAGAAACAAAAGGTGAATAAGGGCTTTCTCCAAGAGGCTTACAATCTAGAATTAAATATACTTTATAATAAAAAATAAAAAAAACTTCTGCCTGACTACCTGAACCAACTTACACTTTGGTGGAAGAGATAATAAAAAGTTTGATGAAGAATAAGCACAGACCACAGCAGTTTAAAACAGGCCGGTTGTGATGGAGATCTCTGATCTCCCCACCAGCAACTCATTGAGCTGCAACCCGCCAGGAGCGCAATCATCCTATAAACCAATCCACTTCTGGCTGCTGCCCTAGGCCTAGTCTGCATAGGCCAGAACATGTCACTGGGCTAATCATCTCTAATTTCATACTTTGTACAGATACTGCATTAGGATCAGTGCATTTCACAAGGACCCTTTTCCCCTTGGGGAACACGGGCATATGCAAAGAGCAGTGTCACAGTTTCTGCGGTGAGCAATACACGAAAAGTGAGAAAACATTGCTCTGTCAGCACCCGGTTTCAGCTTGTTGGATGAGACACATGCTGACAGTATCAGCGCGCATCAGCACTCCGTCAACTGTCAGTCCGACAGCAAAAGAAAACAAACAGTATATTAGGAGATACATTTTCTGAAAATTCCAACAGGGAATGAAAAAGTCAGCTTCTGAGAGAATCCAAAGTTCCATTCACAATTTAATGGCTTTCTAAACACAAATTAATTAATTAAAAAAAACCCTTTTGGTATCATTGCGACTGGTTTATGACAGTATACTCCTAGAATGGAGAGTAATATTAAATGACTGTTGTATGGCCTTTTGCCACTGGAGTGTCACTTTTTGTCCAGTGCACCACGTCAGTTCTTGCCAAAGCTATGTGCTCACATTTCTGAAGCAACAGTACAAACCTGCGCACAAAAGAAGGAAAATACATTTAAAAAATGTGGGTCAAGGGTGGCTGTGCTTAATAAGCAAGGCTCAAAGTGCCATGGGTGGAAGCAGCTTTTATGAACAATGCATCCATGCATGGGAGATGCATAAGGCTATCCTGAACATACGACAAGGCCAAGGACCGAGAATGGTCTGAAGTCCTAAAGCTGTTGGAATAAAGGCCAGACTAAAGGAACTAAAAACGGTCACCACCATACCTGGGAACTTTCCAGGTTTAACCCAGAGTCCCCAGATAAAGCCCTGTCTCTTCATTCTTTACTCCCCATCCACTTCTCTTCTAGTCCACGCACACTTTCTTTCCTAACAAATGCTGCCTGGGTCTAGTCCCACCTTCATGCAGGCTTATTCCATCCCTTGATGAAGCGTTTTCCTGTAGAAGAGGGAGAACTCTTCTAGGTATGGTCAACACCCTTAATTCTAAACTCAACAAAAAGTGGAGAAAATACCTCTGGATAAAGGAGAACCGAAGGGATACATTTTCAAACCGGAAAACATTAGTAATTCTTCTTACATTTGCTTGATTTCTATTCGATTCATGTTACGCAAAAACTATTAGTGGGCTTTAATACATGGTTTATCTTTTATTGTAACTATTCCCTGGCCTTATCGTGAAAGCAGCAAGGACTTCAAGCATTTTAGTTAGCCCATAAGAGGCACAGCTTGGTGAGGCCAAGAAACAAAAGAAGGATGCTACATCTTAAGACTTGACCTTTTATGCTCTATTAAGCCTGTAGTCACCTGTGCCCTCGTCTGCATAGAGTCTTAAGATCCACTGATCCCACTCAAGTCTAATTATTTCCCTTGAAATCCGAGCATACAATGACTGCATTCCAATGTCAATCTAAAGTGGGTATTGCATTTAATATGTTTCCATAATTATGACCGATTCCATTTCTTACAGTGTTTACATTAAAACCCAATCAAAGTGATAACTACAGGGATGTTTTGTTTCAAGGGAAATTTCATATAAATTTCTGACAACCTGTTAGGACAGCTGAGTATTATTTTAAGTTTCTACCAGGTTAAGTTGAATATTGAAATTTCTATATCAAGACCAACTAATATAGCAAAATACAGCCAGGATTGAAAACATTCTAACAAGCTTTAGGTAATTAGGTAATTTAGTTGATCTTTTTCTATGCTGGCGCAATAAAACGTAAATTATATAAGCTTCCAGCGGTCTCTTCTTCGAACAGAAACAAAAAAAAGAAATTCTTTCACCTCCCATTTGACCTCTGAACTCCCGCATGCTTATGTAATTTACAGCTTTTTTAATGTTGGCCCAACTTACACTCCATTTTCTCCTGATCATATATGGCTATATCCAATTTTCTTCACAAAATGAGGTACTTTAAGCTCAGAGTTTTGTCAGTGGATTCAACAATACCTTTACACGTGGCTACATACTCAGACTAATCTAGACAACGTATACAGCGTGTGATAACAAAATGGTTTACTAAAGAGTTCCAAGAAACACTGAACTCTATCGTTGCTTGTGGGGACAAATGTTAACCCCTGCAATGCCACGAATGTGTCATACACAATTGTGGCATTGAAGGGGTTAACGCTGCACTGTCGCTCTCATGGAGCGATCAGGCAGCAGGGGGGTGTTGGGGCTGGTCTCCACACTCATGTGGAAACCAAAGAACCCTCTCCTCTTGTCCCAGAAGCTGCCTCTGGCAGCTGGGACAAAATTGCTGGTCTATAGACCAGCCATTGCAGGGAGGGGAGTCTTTGATGACTCTTGTAGGCTTCCATGCCTACAGGAGTCATCAAAGGGCTTGTGGGGGCTCGTTTTTGCTGTTGAAGTCGTTTGGGCTTCCAGGCAGACCACCAGCAGCAGAGCCCCGTACAAAACGGGAATTAACCCCTAAAATGCCGCGGCATTGAAGGGGTTAACGCTGCACTGTCGCTCTCATGGAGCGATCAATCAACACTCAACCCCCTTCCCTGAAGTTGCCTGTGGCTGCTGAAAACGCGATTGCAGGTTTTCCAGCAATCGCGGTTTCAGCCTACAGAATCACTCCATGGGAGTGATTACAGGCTCGGGGGCGGGCTCGGATTGTGGTGATGTGGCGACGTGCGGGCATTTTTTAGGGATTTAACAGGCTGACAAACACTTAGGCGCCAGGGCAAAATGCTCAGTCGCCATGGTGACCTGGTGTCTAGCATTTGTCCAGCCCTGAATTAAGTAAATGTAATGGTATAAAATTATTTCATTCTTACCTTTTCTTCAAGTGGCTGACTTTATTACAGCAAAGACAAATACATCATTTAGATGTCTGATTGATAGATTAGCTGCCACATAGACATAAGATCAACTGTATAAAACAAGGCCACAGCTAATGGCGTGTTTTTGTGCTATGTTTTAATAAAGGATGGATGAACATGGCTACTAAAATATTTTGTGCGGCTTGTAAACGTTACAAAGATTAATGGAGATAATATAATAAAGGGATCATTTCTAATGTATTCATTTCATTGGACTTATTCTTCATGTTAACCTTACATGTATGACTGCTTTACTAAGTAGATTTACTTTGGATTAAATGAATATCTGATTGAAGAATAATCCTGTTAAAAGAGAAAATTATCCTGGCTGCATGATTTTTGTATTTGTCATAAAACCTCCCTACATTGATAGCAAAGAATGTAATAACTCTTTTAAGCCAGAGTAATCATTTTGTATTAAAAGCCACTGAAAATTAGGACAGGCTGTTGGGCCAGCACAAGTTGGTATATAATTATAGGAAGTCAGACGGGCAAACAGGTGCAGGGTATTGATGGATGGATCTAAAACATTTGAACTGAATTGATTTTGTGTCACTTTTGGTAACCTTTGGAGCCTCCAGTCTAGAGCCGATTTGTCTGTCCTCAAGGTCATTCATGGCTGCAGTTCTTATTCCATTATAAACAAAGCCCTGGCTGAGGATAGTGGTAGTTATACTTCAACGTTCATTGATTCTCACCTTGTACCTTTTGATATATAATACAAAGAGGAGGCACATTCAAGCTAATGATTACACCTGATTACACCCACATAAAATAAATAAAAAAAATACTTCTGTTAAATCCTGTATGTGATAAATACTAAAACCTTATTTCCTTGATAAAAAAAACAAAAAACCCAAGGACAGTGGCTAAAAATGATATTGACATCAGGATAAGAGCACCTACTTTGAAAACAAGTACTATACAACCTCATGGATACTTAACGTCACAATAAGATCTCTACTTTTACAAAAAAAAAAAATCTAAATTAGTTATAAGTCGATACTTAAGAATTTTAATTATTCTAAGTTATAATATTCAATACAAGATTTCACGCTAAAGGAAAAAATGTGTTTAATAAGTTAAACATGAGGTTTCGCTACAAAATAAGCAATAAACCTTATACAACCTCTGGAGCACAGCATGTTGGGTCAATGCTTGGTCTTCGTATAGAAAATATGGACCAATATGTAGCAACGTAGCTGCAACAAGTTGGTGAATGTCATTGGCATATAGACACACACATATGTATGTATATCAATGTTTCACTAAGGGTTGGATCAACATCATCCTGGAGCTAAAACAATCCCTATTGCGTTCTCAAACTACAGGACATGCATGAAGGATACAAAATTCTCATTTTATTCTTTCCATGAAAATGATGATAGCCTTTTACACTTGACGTACACCTATCCTTTTAATGACATCATCTCCACATGGGAAAAAACAAACAGTGGTAACAGTGCAAGATGTCTCCTTGGCCTCTGTAAGCTAGCAAGGTAGGGATTTAAGACTCTGATCATCAAAGGTCAATCTGGCGTCCAAGCTCGTTGTAATCCCTTGACCAGACAGACAAATGCTGATATTGATTCTTCCTGGGAATCCATTACTTTTCAAGCATATTAGGTACATTATACTGAATAAAAATATTGTATTTAATGGAGATAATAATCAAATTAAACAAAAGTAAAAATCCAATTGTAACGCTATGTTTTCTTCCTCCTTAATGCGTGCTACTGCTTGCAAATTGTAGAAAGCACTATTTAGTTATTAGAAACTGAGACGTCTTATTTAACATTTCTCCTGCCGCTACAGAAACCAGGACCCGTCTGTAAACGTCTTGCGCATGCTCCGTGGTTCTACATTGAAGTAATTGAAGCCACACATGTATGCTAGCAAAAAATCACAATAGTTGAACGTAATTAACTAGTTAGCATTTCAGCATCTTTATAAAGAGAGTTGCCGCAGTCTCTCTCAGAATGCTGACATTTTTAATTGTTTCTAAGCCTTTCCAACACTTGAGAGTACCATAAGAAACAGAAACTAAATAGGGTTTACTTTATAGGAAGTAACTGTCACTATTGTTATTACCTGGGTATAATTATCATGTGAACCTATATTTATGTTTAATCTTCTGTAAAGTATCCACCATATAGTTCTACTGCATTAGGTAAAGTCTATGAGTATTCTTGGCAGCTACTCTGTTATCTGAGAGTGGGGCCAGTATTTGAAACAATCAATTCTGGGGAAAAGATCTGATTGTGGAAAATTCTCTATGAAACTCAGAAGGGCTGCAGGTGTCAAGCCACCCCAAGCTAACTCACCTTAGGCCAACTTGGTTTTTTAGCCAATGACCTACAATAGTATTGGATTTTGGAATTTCTCAGCTTGTAAGTCACTGCGGCTTTGTAGCCATCTGAAAGATCCATGTGAGCTGCCAAATCTTGAAAATTCTTGCATAAAAGAGTCAATGTGGGCTTATATTGAAAACCTCTGCCTACTTACAGCGTTCTCAAAATTGGTCATGTTGTCTTCACACAGTAAGCACCCTAGGTAATTCCCTAGGTCATTAGTTCATAAGCGCAAGTCATGGAAACATATGTATAAATCCAGTAGTTTGTTTGACCATTAGAAAAAGTGGCTGCACAGTCATACTACTACTGCATGGAAAATAGTCAGGGCCGGCCCTACAATGGGGCCAACTGGGGCAATTGCCCCAGGCGGCACTTTAGAAGGGGCGGCACTTTGCCGCCCCAAGCGTTTTTTTTTGAAGCGGAAGAGAGAGAGAGGGGCGCCGAGTGGTTGGTTTTCGCTTACGCGCGCTCGGCGCCCTCTCTCTCTCTCCTCTGCGGCGAGTCTCCTGTTAGGTCTTTCGGTGCCGGCTGTAATGCTGAGCACCGGAAGTGGCATCAGTTTCCGGCGCTCAGCATTACAAGCCGGCACCGTGGCAGAGCAGGGAGACTCGCCGCAGGACTCTTCAAAGGTAAGTACCGGGGGGGGGCGCGTCGGCGAAGTTTAAAATGCCGCCCCCCCCGCCGACGCCGGCGGGGGGGGCGGCATTTTAAACTTCGCCCCAGGCGGCCTTAAGTCTTCGGCCGGCCCTGAAAATAGTTGAAAAGGGGCAAATGCATATAGAGGGGATTCTGCCAAATCCCTCCAAGCATTTGCAAGGGGACATCATTGAAATTTAAAGAACCTCTCAGCTATCATATATATTTAAAAACTGGGGTGTCCATTTAAAGTTGTGGATCCAGGGGGCTGTTACCCAACCCAATAGAGTCAGATCCAGTGAAATTATTATAGTTAAGTTCACTTTACAGTTAGTTATATACTGTATATTCACTCACTGGTCACTTTATTAGGTACACCTGGCTAATATCGGGTTGGACCTATGTTTGCCTTCATTCTTCATGGCATACTTTCTAAAAGGTGCTGGAGCCCATCTGCTTCAAGGTCCGATTTGTGTGCGTTCACAGATGGTATTCTGCGTACCTTGGTTGTAACGAGGGGTCTTTGACTTACTGTTGTCTTTCTGTCATTTCTGCCCATTCTCCTCTGACATCAACAAGGCATTTTCGTCCACACAACTGCCGCTCATTGGATATTTTCTCGTTTTGGGATCGTTCTCTTTAAACCCTAGAGATGGTTGTGAATGAAAATCCCAGTAGAACAGCAGTTTCTGAAATACTCAGACCAGCCCGTCCACCACCGACAACCATGCCACATTCAAAGTCACCTAAATCCCCTTTCTTCCCCATACTGATGTCCGGTTTGAACTTCAGCAAGTTGTCCTGACCACATCTACATGCCTAAATGCATTAAGTCATGTGATTGGCTGATGAGCTATTTGCATTAACAAGCAATTGAACAGGTGTACCTAATAAAGTGGCTATTGAGTGTATATATTTAAAAAATGTATGTGCTGATGTTTCAATTAGTTACTCACATTATGCCAAAAGAGAACAATGTATTGCTTGTGTGAAGTAGAAGCTAGTTTCGGTATTAATGTTGCATTCAGGACACTAATATCTTCCTCTACAGGTAGATAACCATCCTACATAATGAGTGGGAGAGAATCACACATTTCACAGGTATCACTGCCCCAATATTCTGTAGCAAATCATTTTATGAGAAAAAGGAGTGATATATAAACGTTTCATAGGTAAGTGAATGGTTGATGTGAATCTATATGTCATCCTCATAGGTATTCACCCATTCAAATATTTCTAGAAATATATCTACTTTACCAAAAAGGTTACCTTTCCTAACAGAGATGATAAGATACTATCTGTTCAGGGAGACGGTTTACCTGCAGTTATAGGAAAGTGCAGCACATCTTTTCATCATTCGTTTATCTCCAATATCTGATAAGCCACTGGGGTAAAATCCAATTCAAGGAATTGTATTTAGAACATTGTAGAATCTAATCAAGAATAAGCCGATGTGAAATGAGATACTGGTTTAAAACAGCAGGAGGGTTTATGAAATAAAGCCTAAGAAGGGAGGTGCATGGGTTTATCAAATACATGAATAGTTTCAAACCTATCCAAATGATAACTACATACATAAACAGAGATATGATGTTCTAATTATATATGCACTTCTCATTTCTTGCATATATATATAAGTAAATAAATATAATACAAATAAAAAAAATATATACCGTATATTTATACATACATACATACATACATACATACATACATACATATAAGCAAATACTGACTCTTTGAGTTCACATAAGCAATAGATAATTTACAGAGGGTCTTTGTGATCCAGCAGCTTTGTCTTTGTAATAGTAATTCAAACGCATTAGTTTGGGAATCTAGCATTTGTCCTTCTTCCAAAAGCAGTGTATTTTATATCTTCATTCTTACGCTTACACTATTATTCTCAAGCTGCTCATTTTATGAGAACTTACTCATGCACAACCTCCAACTCCCTTCCTGCCCAATGATAGACCCCAGTACACCGTCTACTTTCCTACTGTCTCTTGTTACAAGCTTCTGCCAATTCTTCATGCAGACGGCACCACACAGAAACCCCAAACCATCTGCAAGCAGCCAACAAAAGTCAGAGTTGTCCTGCAAGTCTCACCATCCCTGTAACATTCCCAGTCCAGACAACATCATGGATGCATTGATAATAAAAACATGATTTACAGTAGATTTTCAAAAATTCTAATTATACGCCATATATTATTTGTTTTCTTGCCAAACAAGGGGCATGTATGTGGCTTTGATTCAAGGAGCCCTGTTAATTTCCAAATAAAGCTGTGAATGCTTATGCAATATAGATATTAGTGTATACATTTACAATCTATGCTTAATCTACATTTAATAACATATCGGAGCTTGCAAACATTTTCCCAGGTAGTGAAAACATATTATTTATACGAAGGCCATGAGTAATACACTTCATTGATTAACGTGAGCTGATCATACATTGGCACGTTAATCTCAAGCAAGAAAAACATCTGATAATACATCTAAACACTTCCATGCTGAGTGTCTTATAATTCCATAATCTTTCCATGCCTCGATTTATTGAGTTGAGTTTTAACTCCCTTTAACCCTTTGGAGAGCAGTGTACTTGCAGTGTTATCCACCGCTACCCTTACAAACGGAAATGGCTAATTTGTCCTTTTTTTAACGATGTAGGTCGGTTCACGGCATTAGCTTTACCCAGCAATAAACAGGTTCTATATCCAGACCTGCTATATTGGTTCTTACCCTTTTTTTTCTTCCTGACTATCCCCTTTTGACAATTTATGCTCTGATATTACTGCTCTAAGAGGAAATGCTATCTTGCACGCAAGACACTGTCATTTGCTCCTTGCACAACTCATACTGCTGAACCTTAGCTAAATGACTTAAATTGCAATTTTGATGACCTGAGCAGTGAATAGCACTTTCTTTGAATGTTGCTCTTGAGTGCAGAAAGTAACCACTTTGACAGAAAAGGAGTGGACTTAGCAGAGCTGTAACTTTTGCGCTGTGGGAGATAAGTACCTCTTTAATATCTTCAAGGATTTTAACTTTCTTATTAGCAGAGCTGACAGTTCCATACAATATATACTTTATATGTTCTATGCACAAATAACCTTGGAGACTGCTCAATTGCTTACAAATGTCAACTTGTGTGCTGGTGAATTATGGGCACAAAAACAGCGCCTGCCACTTTACTGATCATGTTTTAGATTTCCCAACCAAGTCTTCAGTGTGTCAGACAAACGAACAGAAAAAGATACATCTGGCATTTCATTCCGATCAAAACGGACATGAAGATGTTCAGTGATGAAAACAAATGCAGTGATGTGATTGAAAGCAACTGAGATTATCTAGAGTTTAGAGAATGTATGTACTGATAGCCTAATGCAATTATTTAAAATAATAGACTTGGAACCCCCCCCAGGGCAAAAAATGCCCCATGGTTTTATAATGTAAACTCATTGGAATCAACCCTCCCTGATATCAAATACTCTTTCAAAATCTTTTTCCATTCATCAAATCCAGCTTGTACTATAACGTATTATGTTCCATGAAGTGATGGAGTACACCTATCTACCGTAATATGACCATATGATAATAAACTATAATAAAATAGCTTCTTTGGAATATAGTAACTATGTGAATACAGTGTTTCCAGAGCATGGCGACTTCCTTTCTACTAAAAAAAACATTGTCCAGCTGGAGCCAATGGGCAGGTGCCACTCAGCAAGCATAATCTATATTACTACATTAATAGCCCCCTACATAATGCAGATCTCCCAACGGTCCTTATCTTTGGACACTGGTGCAATGAACTGGGCAGCTGCCCCACATTTACTGTTGCAGGCTGTGGGGTCACTTTAGTTAGATGCTCTGCAGCACAAACTGCCATTCCAGCTCCTATGGGGTAGGTCTGCAGGTACAGCAGGTGGGTGGCCACACCTGGACCCCACCCATTCCACAACAGCCATGCCCATACTACACCCCCAATACAGGTGCCCTTATCTTCACACCTGAAATATCGGGGGAGTAAGGCTTGGAATGGTATGAGGTCCTGCTTTGCTTTTATCATTGAAATTAATCTTCCATTAAGATTTATTCGATGCTTTGACAGTGGAATATTTGGCACACGTTGAGTTCCTCGGTGACACCAGGAGGTCGCTCTGTTGACGTACAACGTCTGTCGCCATATATAAACGCAGTGCCACAGGGGCACGTAGCGCCTACCACTCACATGACGCTGGATTCCAAGCCCAAGCAAGCTTAGATGGGATTAAGGAGTCCGATGTTTGCAGTCAGACGCAATAAAAGGTTTTATGGGTACTGTGTATCACACTTGTTCAGGATAATGATGGTTGTTGTAGGACAATTACGACCACCGCTCTTCGCTTCCTGCGGTAGGATTAGGACTCGAAGTCCATCCGCATAGTTCAGATGTAAATAACATGCAATGCCGCATCGATTTGCAATTATGTAATATGAGCACAAATAGTTATGACACTGCTCAATGAAATGTCAGCGAAAATTATGGTACAATCATGTCTCCTTAGCAGGCAGTGGCAGTACAATGATCAGTGTAGTCACAGAAAACATGAAAGCAGTTTCAGCTGTGACAGCATTTCACAGCAGCGTGAGACTTTAACGGGTGCCCTGACCTATGGGGCCACAATCTCCAAAGTAAAATGTGATTAAGACTCCATTGCAGCTTAGCACCACAATCCTCCAGAGAAGAGACTTTGTCAATCACACTGAACTGGAGTGATAATAAGAGATGGCTTTATGATGTGTTCACTACACTTAGGCCTCTGGGGTGTGAATGTGAAGTATATTTATCTAAGGAGCTCGAAATGTGAAGAGAGACAAAATATCAAACCTATTTTGCCCAACAGCAGGGGTGGATAACTGGCAGTTATAAAGGTTTCACTCGAGTACAACCCTCAGCACTCCGAGCCATTCTTATATAGGTAGTTCAGTTCTGCGGCAGTGAAGCAAGCGTGCGGACAATTGTATTTATTCAATAGTTTAATTACATTTTTTTTTTATCTTATTTAAAAGATCATTGTAGGAAGTTTCACAAAAATAAAGCATTTTAATTAATTGGGTTATCATAACTGAATGAGCTGACCCCGTGACTTTGCAAAGAATAATCCTTTAATAGTCCACCACAAACATTCTACTGACTCGATAAATAGTTCCAATAACAGTAGTTTAGAGAACAGAGCTCTAAATTGAGAGAACTTATATGACGACCATGGCCATGTTAAATGTAACCAGCTATATTTCTAATGTCCATTACATCTCCTGTTTCTACAGCTTGGGCAAATATACATTTATGTTATAACATTGGCCACAGTCATCAGTATTTTGTGATAATATTTTAAGAGCTCTTCATATCTGACCCTGATGCGCCCATGGTTGGTGAAAAGTTAATAAACTGCCCACTCCTGACAATTGCCCGAGGCAGTCTAGCCTTTTTTGCAGTACTGTAACTCCCAGCTCACTTACTGAACAAGCATTATTGATTTACATTATGAGTGTTCTCAGTGGCAGGTAATCAGGAATAACATTGTCAAATACTAGCCTAGCAATCAAAGCCCTCCTGGACGCTTCCCGGAAGCAATTTATTGACATTGGACTCGGCAGGCAGAGGCAAGACAAGGACGCTTCCCTGGAATTAAGCCACGGGCCAATTTAAAAATATATTAAAGGAGGGAATTTAAGAAATTATGTGGTCTGAAATTAAAGAACACACGAGTAAATGATGAAATTAAAGGGGCCAAACCAGTTAAAATAAATAAGGCGATGAGTATGGGAAACAGAAAGCCATCAGGTTAATCTTGGTTGTGCCACTCTTTAATTATGAGAAATACTTTATAATCCGCGCCCTACTCTCAGCATGAGCACTCAAGTGAGTTTTACTTTGCAGCCTGGTTATTATGACCTTACTGGCGTATTAGTAGCAAGATGGGAAGTGAATACTACAGTAGGGATCGCCAGATTTCGTTTTCAGGTGTCCAAAGTGGGACACCATAGTTATGGGTCTTGGCTAGTGGCGGGTGAGGGTAGAGCTAGAGGATGGCAGGGGGAGGGTTAGAGAAGAGGCCATGCCAATCTACCTACCATGCCCTCTGTGATGTACTGAATAAGAACGCCCTAGATATGATGTCATAACCCAACACACAGCATCACTTAGTAGTGACGCAGTCATATGGGAACTGCAATTGTGGTCCGTTTTGCAACAGCAAAGACCTCAATCAATTTCAGCTCAGTCGGCCAGTCAAGGGGATCGGAGGATCTTTCCAACCAGCCCATAATACTATTTTCTGTATTAGTATCTATAAACATCAGTATATAATATAAAAGCCCTTCTGCAGTAATCCAAAGCTTTTAAAAGGTAAAAGAAAAAGTATATGGGGTAGGCAGAAAACCTAGACCCTAAAAACTATGTTCAGTATTACATTCACAACAGCTTTAGTCCCTCGCTGTATTAACTTTTAACACTTGGGCCCTGTAACCCTAGAGGGGCAGCCGTCCATGTAATTACTCTAAAACAGGAGCCCACAAAGCCACTGAGAATTCTGCCTGATCTACAGAGTTGTTTGATGACTTTCATCATTGAGAAACATGTTTGGTAACGGAACAGATGCTACAGGTTGCTCCTGAAAATTAAAAATGAATCCTCCTGTCCTATTAACACTAGCAAAAGATAATAGTTACCCCACGCTGTGATTTTTAACAGAAACCTCAGCAAATCGCACAAAGACATCTTCACAGGGAAATTCAATAGGCCAGCTGCTGCCGCTGTCACCTCTGGCAGTTTATCTCTGATCTGTACCTGGATTATTTCATAGTAATATTTAACATGCGTCCTTTATTGCTTAATAACTGCAAATTATATGCAATGAGATACTTAAATGATGGCTTTTAAACATTACTGTAAGAATACCTATTAGCATAGAGTAATGAACAATTATTTCCCAAGGGAAATAGGACATTTAATGTTAATGGGGGACTAGACAGATATCTAAACTATATATACAGGCGGTGGGACAAAAGGATTCTTACGTCCAGAACTACACTAGTTAAAGCGTCAGCGCATTTTACAGTAAAACTACTATTTTTTGTAGATTAATATAGCGCCATCATATTCTGCAGGGGTGTACAATGGGTAAACAGGACCCTGTAGTCTGTCAGTTATGAATGTGGACTTACAGATGCAAAAGATAAGGATGGCCCTGCTAAAAGAAGCTTACAATCTAGAAATAATGGTGGCATTAATAAAAAGCACTTCTGGGGCAAAAAATGAAAAGGGTTTTTATCACCATAACACCCAATGCAAAGCCCTCGCTGAGTGATTGTGGTGGTGACCATTTTTAAAACCTTCCTCTAGGATTTCTCATTACAAATAACCCCTAATATGTTGCTTCTGCAAATGCTTTATGCAGCGTGTATGATCAGGAGTGTAGTGGCTAGATAGGAGGAACCGCCTCCAAGCAGAAGTGGCAGAGGCTAAAACATTGAGGGAGTTTAAACATGCATGGTGTAGGTATAAAGCTATCCTGAATCTAAGACAAGACCAAGGACTGATTAAGGTTTAAGTTTTTAAATCAAGAATCATGGGCAGACTAGATGTGATAAAGAGCGACGTTCGAAACGCGACCAGATTTCGGGTCTCCTGTGCACGTAGGTGCACTCAGGTGTGAACTATGTTTTTTGATATTGAAGTAAAATAAAGCTGGAAGTTTTTTCATTCGAGTGCTGGATCGACCCCCCTTTTTTTTTTTCTTTGTGTTTATTCCACGCATGGTGTCCGTGCGGATCCGTGCAGACGAATACATAGGGAGGTGAGCTGGCTTTTGCATTTATACTATGTTTCTATGCCTGGAACTTGTACATGCAACAAATATACCATAAATAATAATAATAATAATAATAAAAGTGCATAAAACAAATAATAATACTTTTCATTATATATTTTGCTAGCCCAATATACCATATTGTCCCGATTATATGCTGCATTTTTTATTCAGACTGATTTGCGGAGAAAGAGAATTGTTTCTGCTAGTTCCACGCTAATCTGTCGGCATTATTATGGCCTCTTGGAGCACTTCAGCAAAAGGGCAGAGCCTATCCCCCAGTCCACCAATCAAGGGAGAGGGTGTGAGCAGAGGCCCCGCCCCGTTTGAGAAGGTGCTCTGGAAGGCCTGGTTAAGGAGCCGATATCGGGAAAAAAGCAGTCGAAGAAAGAAACGAAAAAGAGTTAAATTTAAAATGTATTATTATTAATATTTCCTAGAATGGTGTGGTCTATGATCAGGACAATAAGGTATTGCGTGCATATTAAGTGTTTTAGCCATGGTTTTACACACACACACACACACACACATATATATATATATAAACACACACATATTGAAATCATGGATCCTATAATGTATGCTATTAGAATCCAAGCAGCCAAATCTAGATGATTGATTACAGTTTGATTATGCTTCGGAAGTCCAATGCTCTGCCATATACTGTTAAATATCACCACTTTAATCCTGTCGTCCCCAGCGATTTTCTATAAATATGGTCATAACACATAACTTTCCATTTCCTGATTTATTTATATACCATGCAATCTGTGTTAGGCTGCGCTTATTTTTTTTTTTTTACTGTTTATTAACAAGCCTTTGCAATTAACTGGCTTTTAAATCAGAAGTATGATACTATTTTAATTTCCTTTATGCGCTGTAACCTATCATTTGAAATCACACTGAACTGACTCTTAAGAGGCCACCTGGAGTAATAATGTCACACTGAAATGAGTTGTTTTGGTATGCATGAAACAGTGGTAATATTCAGGGTAAAATATTTTTTTCCCTGATGTCAAAAACAGAGTGAAATTAATGTGCACTATTCATAAATACTTGACAGATTGATTCTGAAAAATGTAATTCTCTACGTACGGAACGGTGTACAGAACGCATACCAGCTTGTAGTGCAATGCACGGTGCCAGGCAACACTTTGGCGCTTGTAATTTATAGGAGTCAAGTGTTATTGTCGACATCACAGCAGAAAGCAATGACACAACATTGTTTAAGTGAATAAACTAGAAGAACCTGCTATGATGCGATCAAAGCTCAAGTGGGAAAAAAACACCACAATACAGGAGAATTAACACTTAAAACGAGGGTAATATCGGACAGAGATTCGTCAAGTGCATTTACAAACCAACGTTTCCCAAACGCTACAATGTGTTGTCCATCCCTTTGGTGTTCCTAGGTTAAACAAACTATGGCAACATTTTATTTTGTTCACATGATGAAATATATACGATTTATGTACCTCCTTGTCAGTTCAGTGATAGGATGTGAGCATTGTGTGTAACCATATGGGAATGAAAATACAGTAATCTAGTTATAATATATATAAAAGTAATATATTAACTCTGTTAGACACCTTTTCCTGGGTAGCTGCTGTTTCTAATGCTACAAAAATATTATATATATATTGTGGTAAAGTGTATGGGAGAGTGGTTGATGGGATATATATCTCACCTGGTTTCCTCAGCCGGGCATGGTAGCAAACCCAGGAGCCCTCAGGTGCGGCTTCCTAAGCTCATTACTGGGGAGGAAGCCTTAAATGAGAAGGCTGTTAGGTTTGAAGGGGGGAGGAGAAACTGAGTGGAGGGGCAGCTACAGCCAGCGCTGCAGCCCATCAGGTATGAAGCTTTACCCATGCACAACCTGTTACGTTGCTTTGTGCCGGACCTTATGCTTATAGAGAGGTATCCTAATGTTTAGTTAGAGCCGGACAGGCTTAGAGTTTGTTTTTGTTTGCACGGTGCTCTGTGACCACAACAGCTAAATAAACACCATTACGTTTGAAACCTGTGTGGATACCGTCATTGCCGCCCCATGCGTGAGCTGTCCCCTACA
>VKOC01005758.1:0-17389 GCA_009364415.1 Spea multiplicata
TCAGGAGAGCTTTAAAATTATAATTTTAAATTAAAATTTAAAAAAAAAAACATAAAAATCCTCAAAAATTAACACAATGTACACGTTTCTATTTATTATTATTATTTTTAAATCAGTATTCCTAATCTTAATAATAGATTGTAAGCTCACCAGAGCCGGACCCTCCTCTTCTTCTTTTTCTATACCTGTAATTTTTGTGATATTGTAACGTTATTGTTCATTTTGTATTTTCCGCTCCGTAAATACAATGTAATAATAATAATAATAATCGAGGCTTCCGTATTTCATTGTTGTCTCTGCTTCTGGAAATAGAACCATTCTTTGAATCATACGCCGAAGCCGAAGCAGCCGTCGGGGGCCGGTGACTCATTAGCAGCTGCAAAGCGAGGCTGAAATCAGCAAATTTCATCAAATAACTCGACGGGCTGCGGCGTCCGCGTCTTCTGCAGGAACGGTCGGTCAGCATCTTTCTCTGGAAGCCGAGCGGCGGCACTCGAGACGCTTCCCAACCCAAATACACAAATCCTTCCTAGACGGGAGCGGCGACTCCACCGACAGCAACCAGAGTGCCAGCGGAAGAAGATCGGGGGCTTTGCACCTACGTTTAATTATCTTCCGCGCTCATATATTTCTTTGGAATTATGTATTTATTTAATTTTTTTACTATGGTTTTTTGAGGCATTGGAAGATTTGGTTCATTTTTGTATTTTTTATGCTAAGAAGGTAAAAAAAAAATGCAGTTTCCATATATTCGGGGGTTCAGCCTAGCAGCGCTCGGCTGGAATCCGGCCCCGTGACCAAGTGAGGGACCTAAGCAGCCACTAACAGTGCCTTTCTAAAAGAGTTGACCGGTCGTCATGGAAACCTTGAATTGTCATTATTTGAAGATAGACTTAATTGAGTCACCTGCACTCAAGCAGGGAGATCAACCATAACATACTGGAAGCAAAAGCACCAACTGGGAGTCTTACATATGATCCCAGCGTGGGGAGAATAGGAAGGAGTCAGACTGTGTGACCCACAGAATCTGCCCCTTCGCCCTGAGATTGGGGCAAAAACCCTGAGAGTTCCCAGGCATGGTTACCACCTTCGTATCAAACTAGGGTGACCCGATGGCTCAAGTCTAGGTGTGGGCCGGGGGCTTTAGCCGTTTCGAGATGATTCCTGATGCTTTGCTTGGGCTGAAATGCTGAGGGCTACCTGAGCACAACGTGAACAAAGCCCAGTTTCACATCAGATCCAATCTTACCCAGCAAACGTTTCGAGCTCCTAGAAAAGAGGGACTAGCCCTCCTAAACAGGGACACTTTGCAGATATGCGAATGGATGCCCACAGTATACAGTTTCAGGGACACACGAGCAAGTGTGATGTCACACATGTCGCTATTTAAAGGGGGTATGATGCAGAAAATCTCTCCCCGATACAAAATGTTAATTGTGAGATTACAGGTAATTACAGAATTCTAAAATATAGCTAATTACGGAAATATTAAATAAATAAAATGATTGAAATCACTTTTAAATGAAGAATTCCAACAGCCATTCCCATCACACCGAGCCGACAGATTGTGAAGACGGATGACCTCCGATTGGTCTTCACCCGAGAGCTAAAATAACCGAAAACATTTCCGCCCGGCTAATTTCCAAGCCGGCAGAAAAGAGCTGACTCGGACTTTGTGAAAGGAAGGTCGCTTGCTGAGACGCCGATTTTGTTCTACAAGCAGATTTAAAAGCAGATGAAGAAGCCGGGGCGGGGGGGTGGGGGGGGGTGGCGCGTGGACTCGGGGACGGAATAAAAATTACAGGCAAAAGCAGAACTAAACTATTTTTTCTCTTAATGTCGTTCCTTCGCCTAAATAAACCATTATCGGGCGCTGACACCAATTGCGTAATGCAGGCTATAAACGGGGCGGGTTGGGCCGTTCATGTAAATTAAAAGTAAAGGCATTTTGGAAACTTTGCTGGTTTTTGAACATACTGAATGGAGGCATACCTGGAAAGTGTCCCTGTTTTATCCGGTCAGTCCCTCTTACCTCCCCTGATGTCCTTAACGCAGCTAAAGAACGTGTAATGAATCCGTTAAAGACGACGACAATCGTTTATAAAGGAATCTTTTTACCTGACGTGCCTGCTCCAGAAAACAAGGAGACCACTATGGAGGAGCGTGTCGATTTGGGGCAGCCTCCGTAGCGCATAGATTTATAGGCAGAGCACCAAGATATGATGGGGCCCTGCTTGCTGATCACAGTTGATTTTTTCCGCCTTCCTAAAAGTGAAGGGGGGGGGAATGCAATATAAATTTAAAAGATAAAATCTTTTAAAAAATATGGTCCCCAAGAGGAACTTGAGCGATACCCCACTGGGAACAGTGCAAAAAATATATATCTATTTTTTTTAAAAGCACCCCTTAGTCCTACCACCGAGAAAGCAATTATTTAAAAGTCATTACCCACAAACTGGAACAAGGAAAATAACGGTACATTTTTGGTTTCCATGTCATGTAGTAGGAGATACTTTATAACAACGCAACAGGGAGGGATACAAAATAACCGATAGCAGAACCCTTGCCAACTAGGAATCTTCAGCAGGAGAAACCTGAAGCAGCTAGAGTCGAGCTATCAGAATTCCCACCATCCCAAACCAGGCATCAGGTATCATACACATGCCAGCGGCCTCTGCCCAAGACGCCGAGACGAGATTAGCAAAGGTACAAGGTACGGATGTGAGGAGAACCGGAAGAGAACCGTCCTGAAGAAACCTCCGGAAGTCTTCCTTTATAGATACCATGAACGTACGCATCCCGAAGATCCAAAGCTTTTCTCGGGGACCCCATAGACGAGTAGCCATAAAATCGGCAGCGCTTTGATATCAGCAATACAATGAATATATCTCCTCCAGCCACATCACCCCCAGCGGCTGCAGCCAAACCCTGACAGGTCTGGTCACAGGTGTAACAGCAATGCGCAAAGATTTCTCTAGAGGTCCATGGCATCCAAAAAGGGACCATCTAGAAGAAATCCTCTAGAAGAAAAGGCTGACGACCACAGGGGCACCAATCTCAGGGGCATCACATAATTCCAGGTGTTCTTCTGCTCTCCAGAAACTGAGAGCTTCATCTGTAGCTTCTACTGCTCCTCTAACCGACCCCTGAAACAACCGGTCTGGTTACACATCTTATCTTCACCTAATTCCAGCGCTGATTTAACGGCTGCCAACTTATCCACTTCCTCCACCGGAAAACCTTTTTCTCTTTTTTTTCTTTTTCTTTAAATGCCTCACACTCATCTTGTAAAGTAGGTACCTCCAAGAAATGATGGGCGCACAAAGTCCCTATTCAGGGAAAAACAGAGGGGATGAAGCCCCCATGGAGAACAGAGCTGTTCCAAGATATTCTATGAATCAGCCCCCATGGATCCAGCTTGGAACAAGAAGAACAAGGTTCTCCAGCTGGGGTCAAACTAAAAGTATCTTCTCCAATCCGACACGCGCGATGCTCGGGGTGGACGTGGTCTTCTTACTCTTCAGATAACTCAAGTTGGTCTGAGGACATTCTGCGTACGGCAGGTCAATAGGCAATCCCCGGCAGGAGGCCCGGAGAAATAGGCCGGCAGAGCCAGGCAGGCCGTAATATGGGGCTTAACTCTACTCATCACCCGCTGTGTCCACACCACGCGCTAGAGTGGAAACAGGGCTCTAGCAGCCAGTAAGTAATCAGCCTGTCCAAGGTGCTGCAAAGATCTAGTGATCCGACCAAGGCACCTGGTAATCGACAGGCCCAACCAAGTCTACAAACCACCCGAGGCAGGGTACAGATCATGGAAATGGAGCTCTCCCGCGAGGAGCATAACGCACCTACCCAGGAGAGGCAGGAAAGAAACAAAACGGGGGTACGGGGGGCACAACATTCGCCAAACCAGAGCTGGACCCGACTGGCGGTAAATGATCTACATCTCTGATAGACAACAAATAGCTTGGGGGGTATATTGGGATAGCAAGGGGGATAACACAAAAAAAAAAAGGGACTACGCAAGTCATATGATGTCCCTTTAAAGTGCAGCGCAAAGGAATGGAGCAGTGTGGAGCAGCAAAGTTCCACGACAATTACAAGACAAAATAAAATAAAACCCAACTACACTTTACATACTAAAAGCAAAACATCTGACTTCACGAAGCCAAGCCTGGGGTTTGGCAGCAGTTGAGAGGAGGCCTCTAGTCAATAATCAGCGTTCTATTTCATCTGTGGGTCACGGGATTAAAAACATGAACAAAATCAGAGGATTATGGATTGTAAAAGGATGTTACCCCCCCAGTTACCCCCCAACACACAACATTTTCCAAGCGCCGTCGTAGTCTATCCCCTGCAGGGACCGGCTCATTGATGTAGAATAGGTTATGACCTCACCGCGTAATATAACGCAGATCCACATATGCTTTGTTAGTTCCCAAAATCAAAGTTAACCCCCGGGCTCTGTTTTCATGTTAAAGTGAGGGATAACATGACAGCAGCATATCAGGCATATCCGAGCCCCCAATCTACTAGACAAACACCTCATGTCAGGAATGGCTCGGCCCTAATCACCCAGTCGGACTCTCTGACTAATATAAGTCAATAGAGGAACAGACTTCATTAGCATTGCCATAAAGCATGAGCTCAGTGTGGTGAAAGTCAATTGAAATCGGTGCATATCTGGGCGGCAGCTTCATAAAACGGAATAACGATGAAAAAAACACTAATATCCATTCTTCATTGGTGGGGGTTGAATAGACGGCCCCCCTTTAAGGACCACGTTCAGCACTTCATTCCAAAGAGACCCAAAACCCGCAAAATATGTACGCATTAATAGCCGATTAGCGGATCATGGAGTTTTATACAGGAGGCGGCAGCACACAGGGAACATTCATGCAGAAATACATTTTTTCTTGGTTAAGCAGCCATTTTATTTGTTAATTTGCTTATTTTACGCATTCCTTCGTGGGGCAAACAGACGCGAGCGCTGAAAAAGCATTTAAAAAACAGATTTCATTCCGGATGCTCGAAACGTCGAAGGAAATAAAAGTTTTGAACGGTTCGACGACATTTGAGGAGAAATGAAATCAGACGGAGGACGTTTTCTTCAGCCAGACTCACGCGAGGCTAAAACTTTGGGGGCGCTGGAAGCCATAACGAGTCTGAGTTATGGCGACGGGCCGTCGACCCTCCAGGCTTTGGGAGGCGGACAGGACCCTCTTCTTCTTCAGGGTCCAAGGTCTTTATCAGGATTCCTCTGCCTTCCTCCCCAAGTCGGTGACTTCCCTCTCGTGGAACGCATGGGGGGGCTGGCTAACAAGCTGCGCCCACGTTAAACGCCCTGTTTAATTTTCCTTATTTTGGCATCGGAGAAACAAAATTAAAAAAGTCCAGCTGAGGGATGACGCGTCTCGGGCCGCCGTTACATGAACTCATCGGAGTCGTTGCCGTCCTGCTCAAAGAGGGAAATCGTATTAGTTTCAGGGTGGAGGATACTTTAACAAACCCCCCCAACCCCACCCCATCAAAAAGCGACCGGGCCCTTTACTGCACGTATATTTCACAAGCTACCCTTTAACGGCTCACCTAAGAGCGCCTAAAGTCCATTTATTGAGCGCGGACAGCCGTCTGCAAGAATTTAGGAGCCGTACCTGATTCGAAGACATGTTTTCGGATTTCATCAATGAAGTGTAGCTCCTGAAACACAGCGGGGTGTTAATTATTATTATTATTACTATTATTAATTGTTTTATATAGCACCATCAAATCCCGTAGTAACAAATACAGAGAGCCGAACGTCCCGTGGGCGCTTAGCATGCGCATGCAGGTTACAGACCCGCTGGGCTGTTTATCCACCTTTAAAACAACATCTTTAATGTGGTGGGGTTGGGGGGGTGGTAGATGATCAGATGACTATATCCCCCCCCCCCCCCCATTAACCATACATTATGAACTGCAAAGTTTTCCTTTTAAAAGAATAAAAATTCTGACGTTTTGTGGCAATGCATATTTTTAACAGAGCAGCCAGCGTGCGAGCGATAAAACAGAGGGACTCTGATACTTCAATCATTCCATTGTGGCCCCCACGGACGCTCTGCACACCTGAGCTCATCGAGTTCTTTCTTCTTCCTCATCTCGTCCTTCTCTCTTCGCTTCACCTCCTGGATCTGGGCTTTCTTCTCGTTCCTCTCCTCCCGGTCTCGCGACTCCTTCTCGGCGGCCAGGTCGGGGTAACGCTCGTCCCTAGTCTTCTCCAGCCTGTTCACGACCTCGTTCACCTTCTTCTCCACGGTCACGCTTTTCACCTGGAGCGGGAAAAAACAGGGGAGTTAGCGGCAGACTCGGCGAAATGAGGCCGGGGACCCCAAAAGATAAAATCGGGCAAAAAGAATGGAAATACAAATCCATAATTCTGAAAAAAAAAGGGTATTTTCAAACATTCTTTCGGAACGTCAACAATCCCATGTGTCTTGTGACGGCGCGGGAAGGGAAAACATCCGGGTAGCCATGTTTTTTTTCTACGTTTAGTGGATTTAGGAATCTGTTTGTGAGCCGACGGCTCCCTCTTCTGGATAATTTACAGAATTACAACATCTTCCAGGAATGCAAAGAAAAATTCGACATATTCTTTATTATTTAAGGCGCCCACACGAGCTGTAGGGTTTGTTTTTTGGGGTTTAAAGAAGGAAAGAGTTATTTCATAATAATTTAGACATGGGTAGAGCCAATAAATAAATGTAAACCTTCTGCCCGCCAAACAAAAAAGGCAAAAGAAAAAAAAGCAGCAACTCATCACTGTAACAGGTCAGGTTATACTAAGGGAATAAAATATAACACACGGGGCAAGATTATCACTGGGGCAATTTGTACGAATCCCCAAAAAGGAGGCCACAAAAGATGCAGAAGTGATGGGCAGAGAAGGTAGGGAATGAGAGAGTGAATGGGAATGAGAGAGTGAATGGGAATGAGAGAGTGAATGGGAATGAGAGAGTGAATGGGAATGAGAGAGTGAATGGGAATGAGAGAGTGAATGGGAATGAGAGAGTGAATGGGAATGAGAGAGTGAATGGGAATGAGAGAGTGAATGGGAATGAGAGAGTGAATGCAGCAGCAGGCAACGAACTTCATTCCCAAATCAAAAATGGCCAAACTGAACGGGCAGGGAACTCAAGAAGGAACCGGAAGATTTGTCTGAACTGCTTTTGGCCCATGTTTAGTAAGTACTTTTTTTGGGGGGGGAGTTAGCACAATTTTTAAAATTTACTACGAAACCAAAAGTTTTAGTTACATCTTTTTGCCGGTGAAACCCGATCTGTCCGACGTCCATGTCTCCTGTTTTCCTCAAGTTCGACCATGGTGTGTAGACAACGTTGATGTTGTTCATTTTACATCCTGCAATTGACAAAAATACTGATCGGGACGTCCATTTCAGGGACAACTAAAGACGAACGAGGCCTAACCGAAGAGCCATTCGGCCCCCGTTTAGTCGCCCCGTTTCTTCCGCTGTAAAGACTCAAACCTTAATCAGTCGTTGGTCTCGTCTTAGATTCAGGAGCCGTACGTCTATCCCATGCATGTTTAATACCCTCGCTGTATTACCCTCTACCACCTCTGCTGGGAGGCTGCTCCGCTTATTATTAATATTATGTATTATAAATCCTTCCACTGGATAGATGATAAAAAAAAGCTAATTTCTGTTTAGCAACATTCCACCCACTTAGGTTTTTTTTGTAGTAAATTTTAATTTTTTTTTTAAATTATTACTATTTGGGAGGAATGTGATGAGAATTGCTGCGCCCCTTAAATACTTTTTTTTTTCTTTTGCCCTGTATCAGAGCGGTGGGGCAGGACCATTGGTCCCTTTTAGGACCTCGTAGACCCCAGGGGTCTCTCTTGTAACTATAGGGCCCCTCGATGATTATGTAACATCACTCAGAACTTGTTATATATGCCTTTTTACTCTTTATTTTATTTTTTTCTTACTACTTTTAAATGTTTTTTCCTCAAATCGAGAGAAGCTTAATTCTGATCTCTCTCATCCACTCTCTCAGAGATATAAAGATCAGCTTTGAAAGGTTATCGGGAATGGAGAAGTTTCCGCTGTAAGAAGGGCAGGGTTTGCCCCTATATAACCCATACATTTATGTGTGTTCTGTAGGCCAATAGGAAAGGTTTTAACGTCGTGTAGTTACTTGGGTGAAATAAATATTAATATGGTTAGAGATGCCAGCACGTACCCTGGATGCTGTTGGCTTTCACCAGCTGGGCGCAGTCCGTTAGAACCTCCTTGGGAATATCCTCTATTGTCTGACCCTAAACACGGGAAGAAAAAACAACAAACGCGTGAATACCGGTGAATGCATCGGAATCGGGGCGACTGCTTGACGCTTTTGGTCTAAAGTCATCTCGCCACCTGCGTCTCAGCGGAGCAAAGTCTCCTTACCCATAACAATGTGTGACCGGCCCTCGGCTGAATTTGGGGCCGCCAGCCACAGAGCATTTCAAGCTCCAAAACAAACCGCAAAGCCGACTGCACAGACAATACAAGTGTATTTAATACATTCTTAAACTGGAATAAAGTGACATCCGTCACCTAAAAATACACGGCCGGCCCCGCTGGTCTTTATCAGCGCATCTCCTGAAGGCATGAATGATAATACTGATGGAAGGAGTCTTCTTCCTAAACCCATAACTGATAAAGCCGATTACTACTAAACAACGTGCAAAAAGACCGATCGCAGGGTCCAGAAGATAACGGGTGAAACCCCCATCTACTAAACATTAATCATCTAAAGAAAAAAGTAATGAATTATTATAAATGTGCTTTTATTATACTCAGGTCAATTAAAATGACCTGAAAATCGCCCGAGAAAGAAATCTCATCACCTGCAGCCGGCCACTAATCACATAGATGCAGGATTAGTAGCAAGGCACTACATAAAACATACGTAAAACTTCCCAGACCCCACAGGAGAGCCCAGATATATATTATATAGATATATATGGTACGTCCACTCTAGAAATGATAACGTGAGCCCCAAACAAATCTATATCCCTCCCCCCCCTAAACCGAACATCGACCGACGCGTCAGTGCCTGCGAACGGCATTATAAACCGGAGCGTTTCATTACCATCATCCCTCAAATCCAACGTTCTAATCTACAAGGGGGTAACGCTGCAGAGCCTCTGTGGGGTTTGTCAGGGGTTAACTACGGTTAAGCCTGGCGGGGGATCTATAAACGTTCGGTGCCTCCTGCCTCGGAACACAAATGGCCAATCAGAAAGCTGTATTATCAGCTGCATCATCAGTTACCAAGGAAAACTGCGGCCACCGGCTGTACAGAGGGATGAACGCAGGGTCTGAGCTCTGGAAGAGCCGCCGACGGAGGCGTCTGCCGAATGGTCATTTGTGAAATGCTCTCGGATCCGCCCCATTTAACTAGCGGGCGACAACGCGGGCGACAAGGCGAGTCTTCTCTCCCGGAGACAGAAATTTACCTGGTGCAGCCGGAGGTAAACATGAGCCGATGAGAGTTTGTCCACGTGAAACCTGCGGGCGAAAGAATACACGAGGTCGGTGAAACGGGAGACCCTCCTGCCCCAAACGGAAGACGGGAAGACGATCTAAAACTTCTGCAGGACGCGGGAAGAAACGACGCGATTTGTCAGCCCCATTTGCATAAGAAACTCGCAGGGGCTCGCATGGCCCCCACGGCTCCCACAAGCCGGATACGGAGAGACTCAACGGGCTCTGAGAACACGAGAGACGACGAGCTTCTCCTTGATGGAAGAGTCTTGGTGACCCTCAATACTACACCGCTTAACCCCCAAATAACCAGCAGCCCCTCCGTTCCTATTCCTGTATGAAATAAACCCACGCCAAGCTCTACGAGGACTGCATATATCCCAGATATCCCATCATTACAGCGAGCAGTCATCTAAAGCCTTCTAATTCCTGATTCCGGCACCGGTTACTCAGCTAGGAAGAGCGGGGAACGTGCGCTGGGAGTCTCGGGATCTTCACTTATAGTCTGACTTTCTAACCGTCTCCCCGACATAACATTCAGAGACAGAGAGGCTCAGATCTCAGCAGAACGGGATGTCTCTCCGGACCGCTGCTACTCTACACGCTGCACGGAACTTCACCCCGAGACGCTCTCTCAAACACGCATGTAACGTCCCTCCGGACTGCTGCTACTCTACACGCTGCGCGAGATCTTCACCCCGAGACGCTCTCTCAAACACGCATGTAATGTCTCTCCGGACTGCTGCTACTCTACACGCTGCGCGAGATCTTCACCCCGAGACGCTCTCTCTCTCTCTCTCTCTCTCGTATTTCCGCAGCTGTTCTGCTTCCTACGTACCAAATATCCTCCGGCCAGCCGTATTTTATAAGATCTTCATCTGGAAGACAATAAATTTCCATCAGACACGATAACCACAGAGTGCGCAGCTACGCCACCACCCAAAAGTTTGGGGTCACTTAGAAATGTTCTTGTTTTTTTTTTTTTAAAGAAAAGCACATTTTCTATATTGAAAAGGATCAGAAATCCAGCGCAGACGGGGTTAATGTTGTAAATGATTATTGCAGCTGGAAATGGATGATTTTTAATGGAATCTCTTCATAGGCGTACAGAGACCTTTAATCCCACTCCCATCACTCCATCACTCCTGTGCTCCAATGGCCCTTTATCACTCCCATCACTCCTGTGTCCCAATGGCCCTTTATCACTCCCATCAGCGGCAGGGATCATGTTATATCAGCAGGCCACTTACTTTCATACTTGTCCTTCCCCATGTAAATAGTGTAAGCCGGGGAGGCGACTGCAGAGAAAACACACGAGACGGAGAGGTGGATTAGCGAGGAGAAAGTATTCTACATCTCATTATCCTGCGATTTAACCAATTAATGGCACAGGGACTCTTAGAAAAACAAAACGAACGAAGTCAGGATCCCAGCGGGTGGATCTTAAACCGCAGAGACTGTAGGCAGAGAGGACAACGTGTAGGGAAGTCACAATCTCCAGGCCATGCGCAAAACCGAAGGGACTTCCCTGAGCTCCTCTATAGTTACGTGAAAACAAATAATAGTTCCTACCAAAGCAAATAAACATAAGGAAATTTTACTTTACTGAGTAAGGGGAACAGCCTCCCAGCAGAGGTGGTAGAGGGTAATACAGTGAGGGTATTAAACATGCATGGGATAGACATCCGGCTCCTGAATCTAAGACGAGACCAACGACTGATTAAGGGTTTGAGTCTTTACAGCAGGAGAAACAGGCGACTAGACGGGGGCCGGATGGGGCCGATCTGCCGGCAGATTCCACTTATTTTCTGCTTTGCATGAAATTACATAAAATATCTACAGTTTTGAGAGCTGTATGAAAAAAAGGCCCAATTATTTGATTAAAACAATAGCGCCCCCTGGTGGCAACCTCTGGATTAACGGCATTATCCGCTCACATCACGCTCAGCCGCGTGGAAGTACTTTACTCGCTGTAACAATAAAGTAAAGCGCTCCTGGGCCGCGACACAACTGACTGAGCTCCCTATTCTCGAGTATTTAATTGGGAGGGTTTTCTCCACATCAGGCCCTCAGGGCCCCTGGGAACTCTTGGGCCGGTCAATGCTAGATCTGGCTGGCGATGACTTCGGCCGGACCTGATCCTGCGCGCTGAGGAGGAGGCAGGCAGGTAAATCCTCCATCCATTAGCAACGGGGATGAAACAAAGATTAAAGAGGGGCCCCTGAGCCCCAGTATGTTCTAAAGTGTAAACGATGGCCGGAGGGGCCAGTATGTATTACTGGCACGGGGGGCACACAGAACGCCAGGCTTTCTTACCGCTACTTGTAAAGTAGAACACCATAGTGCGTCTCTGCGATGCGGCTACACCAGAGGGCAGATATCCGGGGGTTAATCCGTAACAGGATGTGATCCGGCTCCGTACATAAACACCAGACAGCTGAAACGCAAAGCTCACCGTCAGAATTCTGATACATATAGATAACGGTTAGTTATACAGCCTTGTAGAGTCTCTGAATAAGGAGAAATGCCAGGACAAGAGGCCACAGTCTACAGCCAAGTATGTGCTGGCTGAAAGGATAGTGGATAAGTGGAAGAGCCTTTCAGCAGAAGTGGCAGAAGGGATTTAAACAAGCGAAAGACAAGCTCAAGAGTAAACAGCATTTAAGGATTGAGTACAGGAGGGATTCTTATTCCAAAGGAGGAGAAATGACAACAAGAGACCGGAATCCAACACCAGCGAGGCAGAGGATGAGATGGAATAAAAAAAAGTTTTACTTTACTGAGGTGAAAGTGGAACAGCCTCCCGGCAGAGGTGGTAGAGGGTAATACAGTGAGGGGATTAAACATGCATGGGGTAGACATACGGCTCCTGAATCTAAGACGAGGCCAACGACTGATTAAGGTTTGAGTCTTTACAGCAGGAGGAACGGGGAGATGAGACGGGGGCCGGATGGGGCCGATCTGCTGACAGGTTCTGTGTTTCTATGTTAGGGTAAGTTGGACAGAGAAGCAGTGAGAAGGACTGAAGCTTATCTGCTGCGATATGCAGCAACTGAATGCAGTGATCTAGTTTCTTTTTAAGCCCCAGGAATGACCTGGCGGTACCGTATAGCACCTGCCACCCCCTGCTGCCAAATACAGGCGTCACTAGTCACAGAATGCCTGAGCATGGTGGGAGTGTACACTGTCCCGAAGCCCAGGGGCCCCTGTGTAGTCTCCCTTTACTGCCCTCTCCCTCTAGGGAGCTCTCATCCCTCACGGCCCTCTCCCTGTCACAACCGGGGTCTCTGCGTACTCACGCGTCACGGCCCTCTCCGTTTCCTAACGGGGGGTTTCTGTACGCTGACTGCTGTCTGCCTCCCACTCCCGAGCCGGGGGTCTTCCGGCAGCACTATCCAGCTCCAGCGCACAGTGCGTTTCACACACCGGAAGTGGACACTGAGCTGAGGAGCGCATCCCCTGCCAGGCGAGACAAGACACGCAGCAGCCGCTTGCCAGCAGCGCCACCTGGCGGCCAGGAGGCGAACAGCACGAGAGCCGCTAATACAAGTCAGGTCCCTGATCACACGATGACGTCACTGGAGGAGGCTACGGTAACTCTTTCAGTCAGGGGTCTGCAGGGTCTTTAGCGACCCTGATCTGGTCTCTCTCTATATACACGCAGGCATGAGAAAAAAGTAAAAAAAAAAAAACAATAAAAATCGTAACAATTTTGTGAACTCCTTGATGTCATTGTGCCATTCATGATATATCCTGAGAGACCCTCTAAATAGTAAACTCCTGTGAGCGGGGCCCTTCTCACCACTTGTTTCTCTAAGTTAAATTGTTGTGTTTGGTCCTGTTTACCGTTGTACGGCGCTGCTGAATATGATGGCGCTATATAAAATAATTAATCCCTAAAGGGATCTATATCTATCTTGTACTGATTAAATAAATAAAACATAAAAATTATATAATAAAAAAACAACAATTGCCCCAGCACTGTGAAAAGTATAACCTCTGCCCCGGTTCATTACCCCCTTTGCTCTCCCTCTTTTACAGTCTTACTGCCACTGTTCTCTGTCACTAATTCCCTCACCCTCTTCATTCCAGTAGCCCCAATTTTCCTTTACTAGCCACTTCCCATCTTTACTGTCCTCAAATCCTCTCGCCACAACCTCCTGTTTCCATGGAAATAAATAGCTTCCTACAGTTGGCCTCTCCTTTCATCCTTCGCTCCCCTTTTCTCTTTCCTTTTTTTTCTCATTCTGCTGACCCCATTTTTCACAGATCCCTTTATTAACCATTTAGTCTCCTACCAGCTGTTGGATCGAAACAGACAATGTCTGAGAAGAGGTGCCGAGGAACCCTACACTCATTCAAGTTCTGACTCATGACAGCAGTCAGCTCCATATGTCTACAGACCCCACCACCACAGCACCTGCCCTCCATCAAGAAGAGGATCATATATGGACTCCCCCCCCCCAGCACTACAGCTTGATGCTAACAGCTTCAGTGTAAATCTCTGTGAGTTCCTCGGGGGCGGTGCTTTCCAGGAATATATGGTTCACACCCGCCATGTCCTCTACGCAACCATTAAACATAATTATGTTTTATTTCTGAATAAAAGCACTGGAAAGTCTTTAAACTAATAACATTTTCATTGGATTTTATTCAGATGATTACTGTAAGGAACGCAGCAGCTCCGCCAGGATGGATAGTGGGGAGCGCTGCTCTCCTTCCCTTCACATTGTTTCCTCCAGAAGGCAACTCAGTTAAAAAAAAACCTTAATTTGAAGCATTGTATAGGAAGAACTATTTTTATTATCTTAATTAATTATCTCTAATGTATATAGTGCTGCCAGAGATAATCCCCTCAGCAAATGATGAGCTGATCTACTTCTGGGGGTAGACAGAGAAGTCTTTACAAAACCAGGGCCCATAGTCGATAGGGATGAGGCTGGCTCTCGGGCATCTCCAGTGGTCCCACTGATGGAGGGTCCCGTCACAGGTGCCTTCAGAGTATCGGATGTCACTGACACATTAAGTGTAATGCAGTTTCGGATGGCAAAGATGTTACTGACAACCTGTTTGGGCACACACAATGGCACTGGCAAGTTGCTTGGGGCAAAGATGGCGCAGGCAAGCTGGGGACGAAGATGGCACTGACAATCTGTGGACAAAGATGGCACTGGCAGATAGCTTGGGGCAAAAATGGCACTGGTGAGTTTGTGGACATACATTGCGCTGACAAGCTACTTGGGGATAAAGATGGCACTTACAAGCTGTTTGGGCATACAATGGCAATGATAAACTGCTTGGGTACAAAAATGGAAGTGATGGGCTGTTTCAGGACAAACATGGTTCAGATGGCACTGATACGTTGTTTGGGGGCAAATATGGCGCTGACATGTTACATGACAAAATCAGGGTGCCAAAAGTGGTTGCCATAGAAATAGGGTGTGGTTAGAAGTATTAGGCATCAGTGACCCTAGGCTTGGCCCTGGGTATGGCTGAAACACCTAAACCCGTTAATTAGGGAGGGAATCCACATACTTTTGGTCATACAGTGTATTTTTAGAATGTTCATCATTTGAAGACATTGACAAACGAATAATTAACAGTTTATAGATTGTAAATATGTCTAGAAATTATTATTCATTGTTTTATATAGCGCCATCAAATTCCGTAGCGCTGTACAACGGGTGGACAGGACATAACAAGTAATATGTAACATAACAATTTGACTTACAGAGACAATATTATATAGTATTAGTAAAAGGAAAAAGCATATAAAGCGCTATTGATTATTATTATTATTATTATTTTATTGTTTTATATTAATTCTGAATAACCAAAACCGATTGCTATTCTGACAACGTGCACAGGGTAGGCACATCTCTGTCCCAAGTTATTAACACGGGTTTCTATGGTTTTTTTTTAAAAAAAACATACAGAATAAATAATAATTATAATATTCAATAATAAGAATAATTATTATTATTATTAATTATTGTGATTATTACCTCTAAATGACATTGATACTTGATCATTTTAGGATATTTGTACAGAATGAATGGATCGTTTCGGTTCAGAATACGATTTCCCTTCTGGAATAGCGTGTATTCGTTGGCTTTCTGATTTGCATTCATTTTTTTTGCATATTAAAACATATGAAAAAAGAAGATTCCGTTCGGGGGAAGGGATCATCACTTCAAGTCCGACAGCCGATACACAGTCAGGGGAAGGAAACAAAATGGGCTCCAAGCACTTGGCTATCATGGCGATCTCCGGCTCTGCGCTCGCGGTGGGGTTACTGACAAATACCTTTATCATCGCCGTAGATTTCGCCGGCTGGTTGAAGGGCAGCCGTGCCAACCCAACCGACAAAATGATAACCTGTCTGGCAATCTCTAGGGTATTTCTCCTATGCATGAGCACCATCGACGTTCTCTTGTTCTTACAAAGCACCGCTCTTGAAACAGTTCTAAAATTCATTGATATCCTGGAGCTCTCCCTCAACTACATCAATATTTGGCTTTCCACATTGTTGTCCGTCTTCTACTGCTTGAAGGTCGCCAACTACAGGTACTCCTTCTTCTTGAGACTCAAGGTGGAAGCCTCCCGAAGGGCGAACCATTTAATTGTTGCGTCCACGTTGATATCTCTTATTTTCGCTTTCCTGCCTGTGGCCACCAAAGAAATCGCCGGACTTTTGGTTGGCAACGCGACCTGTTGTCTTCCCCAAACCAAGTCCTTGGAAGCCAAGCTGCTGGAGATAAACATGGTCTTTTTCGGAATCGGGAATGGCGTTCCGTTCCTTGCGTGCAGCACTTCATCGGTTCTGTTACTCGCCTCTCTCTTTCATCACGTGAAGCTAATGAGACGCGGTGACAATGGCCTAGCGACCAACCTCGGAACCTACTATTCCGCCATTAGAACATTACTTCTATCCTTTTTGATTTACGTTTTTCATATCGGAAGTAGCATTGTGGTGGCGTACTATACTTTTTCCCTTCCCGTGGTATGGATGCACATATGGCTGAACCTTTCCCCAACTTTACACACCAGTTACCTAATCTACAGAACCCCCAAGCTAAAGCAGGAACTTTTAAGGCTACTACAACATGGCACAGATTGTTTGTTCCACTGGAGAAGGACCCGGCGAGACAGGAATAGTTGACATCGGACCATTTCTTTCCAAGGTGGACATCTAGCTTGTCTGTTAGTGGTTAATGTCTCTTGGGACATCTCCGACAGATGTCACAGTCCAGTTTTAGTCATTATTGTGCGAATAGTTGCAATTGGTGCAGTTAGCTACAAGTTCTTATTGCATAGAATATTACAATTTATTAGAATTTAATCATGGATGTGCATAGAAGCAACTAATGTATTATTAGTGATGTATAAAAAATGTAAAACCATGATGGCAAGGATAAAACTCGTTAAACTTAATGGAATAAAAAGAAAAAAACAGACACAGTCCTATTTTTTTTTCTTTTATGTGTTTTTTGTCGTTTAGATTGTAAGACGTATATTTTTTATATATGTGTATCAGTTATTAATTGTTAAATGCTGTCTATTTTCTTTTCTTTAAATAATAAAGATATGTTAACATAACCCCCCCCCCCATTCCCATGTTATTATTATCTCTCCCTCACACTCTGACAGTTGTAACTGGGTAAGGATACTCTGCTCTTTTGACAGTGGATGTTGAGTAAGGATACTCTGTTATTATACTCTGGCAGTGGATGTTGAGTATGGATACTCTGTTATTATACTCTGGCAGTGGATGTTGAGTAAGGATACTCTGTTATAATACTCTGACAGTGGATGTTGAGTAAGGATTCTCTGTTATACTCTGGCAGTGGATGTTGA
>VKOC01005759.1:0-39160 GCA_009364415.1 Spea multiplicata
ATATATATATATGTTTTTTTATAACACTGTATTTGGTTCTATGTAGGGGGAAGCCAGTGTGCGATGCTTCATTAAGCCTCAAGAGACTCTTGAAAAATCTTTAGAGATTAGCAGACAAAGGGGGAGGAAGAAACTGCAAAAGAGACCAAATTACAAAAATATAGGAGAAGAGGAAGAGGAGGATAAAGGACCAGAAGATATTCAGGAAGATCCAGATAAGGCTAAAGGTTCAGAGAATAGCCCCAAAGGCATGAAGGCAAATGTCGAGACTGAAGGTGAGGCAATAAATCAAAAGCCACTTGTTTTTGGGTTTTAGGGGTGTTGCACCTAAGAGACCTGACATGACTTGATCAGTACTCATTACTGCATATCTACTTTTGGCCCACTCTGTATAGTAAATACGATTCAGTGGGGATTTGTCTCTTAAAGGGACAGTCCGTTGCACATGCATATAGTCACTTGATACACATGATAGCAGAACAGTTAAATTATCATTCCCCACCCTTATTCTAAACAATCTCCCCATAAGCATCAGTCTTCTACCCACCCTCTAGTTTCTAGGCTAGCAGGAGATGTACATATGAGTTATAGTCACCACCAAACAGTCCCAGTTTTGGCTTGTGTGAGAGTTCCAGGGGATCTATTGAGACCCTCGGAGCATATGTGCGTAAAGTGCCCCCGTTGAATTCAACAGAAGCATTTTCCTGCCACTGATAGGCTGCTCAAAGGCAGCCAAAAGTGGTGCAGAAACCAGACCATGGAAAGGGAGGTGCGCTGGAATTTGATTTGATGGAAGTTGATTTTCCTCTCTTTCTGCTGTGTATTCTAATTTAGAAATAGAGATGGTGATTATGGAAAAATCAAAGTTGGCAGAGAAGACCACGTCCAGTGTGACAGAAGAGAACACTACAGACGAGGAGAAAAGTGCAGCCGCTGCTGGAGCACAAGCTACTCAGAACAGGTACAGCACCGTGTGTTACGCTGGTCATCATAAGGGTTATAGGGAATGAGGCTTATAGTCTTATATTTGATGGCATTACCTGTACAGCATCATTCTGTAGCGCTAGTTCAGAAGTAACATTTACTACTTTTAAGAGACTGGGCTTCTATCTCTATGTGGAATGAAAACTGATAGATAAAGCGCAAGGAAGCAGGTAGAAAAATGTACAACATTGCTAAATACAGAAAAAAGAAAAATAAAGACTAATAGCATCTAAGAATTAGCTGTGAAATTCAGAACAGAGTAAAATACACATTGTCCTGAAATTTAGATTTTTCTAATTATATTTTCTATTTTCACATGAACTTGCATAAGGGTTCTTGTTATTTTTTTGAAATGTGCTTTTTTTTTGTGCAGGCCATTTCTTGACATGGTTTACAGTACACTGGAATGCACCGAAGATGACTACTATACTCTCTTTGTCTTGTGTCTTCTTTACGCCATGTCTCATAACACTGGTAAGTAACCCACAAAGCATTATATTGTTTACGAATCCTTGGTTATAATTAAAAAAGAGAAAGTGTTTGAGCTGGGTCTGTTCCTACCTGTACTCCTTCGCTCTTGAAGAACGCAGTTTAAGAGACCCAAGCTTTCATAAAGCTCCCGTCAGGTAAGGTGTGGGTGACATAAATAAATAGCTCTACTCATAAGGCTGATCAGAGCTTCCAAGTATCTTATTCCAATTTTTGTTTACATTTTAATAGTGCACAGTACCAATTCCTATAGATAATGTGCAGCAATCGGGGTTTCCACTGCTTTCATTTTGCTTTTATAGGAATAGATCCAGCTAAATTGGAAAAAACGCAGCTGACGTTGAAGCCTTCAAAAGAAAACCGTGCCTACAACCATGTGTTAGCCGAAAGGCTTATCAGGATAATGAGCCAAGCAGCACAGCTAGGTAAAATATTAAAAACGTAGCACCTTATATTGGGAAATAATAATTTAAGGATTTGTACAAATCACCAAATATAATCCCGACATTAAGTAATTTATTTGCTCTGTAGCTCTCTTTTCCATAATATGTAAATTTAGCCATTTTAATTTTTTTTGGCAATTGACTGTGACTGTAGTCCTGCCTCATCGAAAATTAGACATAAAAGGGTAAAGCAAAGGTTGAAAAATCATCTTTATGCATACTTACTGAGATCAACTAATAAATCATCAGTTTAATAAAACATCTAAATTAATTCAGACCTGTTCTATTGCTACAGATAGTAAAGTTCGCCTGGCTACGTTGGAGCTCGCGTGTATTCTGCTTAAGCAACTAGTGTTATCAGATAGCGGCTGTATCATAAAAGAAGTCCATCTTGCTTGCTTGGAGGTAAACATTTGTCTACTTGTATGTCTTGATTACTTGTGTATATCAGTCATGTTCAGTGTATTGGCAAAATCAATCAATTCCTTTTGTATTTCTAAGTATATACATTTCCCCAGTTTTATTGTGTTACAATTAATAGTAGTGTGTATTGTTACTACGATACATACATCAATTATGTTTGTGTTTAAAATATTAGATACATTGAAAAATGTTTCTGCATGCATTTGTCCTTGCGAGGAAGAAGCACACGATACATAGACCATAATATGACCATTTCACATGTTAAGTGTAAGTTATGAAATTCGTGATAATGTGATAAAACCATAATGCTTCCTTTTTTTCCATAGGGTGCAAGAGAAGAAAGTGTCCACCTACTGCGTCATTTTCACAAGGTATGTCTTCATATAAACACGTTCTTAATATGCTGCTTGAACGCTGCATGACCCAAATAATTATGTGGCGTGCGCATGATAGCTTAATGGTCCCTTAAAATGTTTGGGGTCTACCCCTTGCAAATCCATGAAGGGATTCAACAGTATCCCCCACGTGCCTTTGCCCCCTTTTCCAATTCCTTGGGTTGTGGGAGATGTATTTGGCCAAACACATAGTCTGTCGTGTATATTGCCACCAATCAACTCCAGAGCTGGCTGGTTGAGTATTGATTTCAATGAAAGCGCTTTCCTGCCATTGCTTCAAGCAGCCAATATTTGTCGAGAAAGATCATACCACAGAAGAGGCACGAGATGCAGATTCTCCTTAAGATAGGGGATTTTATTATTTATTTATTTTTACATATTACAGTATTCCCAAAGTACTGTACTGATACTTATCGAGTCGAGTAATACTTATTTCACCAGCAGTAATATATTACAGGACAGCAGTGTAAGTAGGAGTGTTGCTTTACCCAATAAAAACTAGGTTCCTATTAATCACCCTAACAGTTCCCAGGTATGGAGATGACCCTAATGACCACGGCCCTATGTGTTGAACATTTTAACATCTTTTTTCAACCAGTGATTTTGTACCTCAATGCTTGTGGAATTGTGGCGTAACATACACTCCGAATCAATTATCTGACAGTATTCCCATGAATATATCACTTTGTGTTTTGGAGAGAGAGAATTTTGAAATGGAACTGTATGATTCTCCTGAACATTTTACGCTTCAATTCCGGTGATTTCTAGCTGCTTGCCCCTCTGGGAAATTGCAGCCTTCAGGTTTTTCTGAAATTTTTACCCAGGTTAGGATACTTAGTGAAGTTTCTAGTGGGGGCAACGGGCGACAATGTTGTAGGATCCCACAGGCAGCGCATCTTTTGATGGGACCTATGAGTAATCTATCTTGTCACAGCTAGCCCAAAAATCAGTTACAATATTCTTTTGGAGAACTGCAAAAGTAAAAATAAAATTATTATAATCATCGTAGTAAAATCAGGTAGGAGGGTAATTCTGTAAAATTTGCAGTTTGCCTGTTCTGAAAGCTATTATGAGTTTTCCGGAATCCCCAGATGTCTTTCTTCTGAAAGCTCACGGATACTCGTATGTCCACGCACACACATAACGTATTGTGAGAGAAACTGGCAGAAGGGCCGTTAATATCGGAAAGGAAAAAGTTTTGTACGTTCCCAGACGTTTATGGAAGCGAGCTCGATGGACAGATAGATGCCAATAACAATATGGATCTAATAGCCTTGCAGTAACATCGAGTGCTGTAAGTGTTATGGACCCTGCTATAGTTACCTAACCACAAACTCAGCTGGAAGTCTTTCTTTATTTCCAATAACAAATTGGTTGACCACATGATAATTATAATGTACTGTATGTCCTGTGAAATTAAGTGTGCTGAGCAGAAATATTATCGATCGCAAAGCAGGCAACAAAGAGAGAAATTGTGAATGGGTAGCTAGGCCTCCCTTTTTAATTTAAGTAATATAAAGGCCTTTTTGAATGGATTGGGACGTCGTTGGTCCATTTGTGCTTAACTCTTAATACGGATCCAATAGTTTTTATGTAAAACATGAAAGAATGGCCACAAACCAGATTTAGAAAAAACTTCTTTTGGATTTTTTGTATACAAGTCTAGATTAAAACCTATAGGGCATGACGGTCCACTCAGGCACGTCTTCATGTTTAAATGGACAGTGAACTTGACCCTTGTTCATATAGTCACCTCCATTTTTATACAATTTCCCTCCTGGGTTGACCATCTACCCTTTTAGCGATATGTACAGGGGAAATGTTGGCAACACAAATGGAATGAGAATGACAGCCGGTGAAATGGTGACTTAGTACTCACACATCAGAAGTCTTCCATTCTTTTATCATTTTAATTAAATTCTGAGGTTTTTACCGAAACCTAAGGGATACATTGCCGTGAAACACAGGATTTCGACATCTTTTTCCGTAATAAGTTAAGGATGTGTCATACTAGCTCTTACTTTAATGTATTTATATAGTTAGCTTTCTCAGATATGTTTGGATAAATAGTCTGCACACATCAGGAATTTTAGGTTGATTTACATTTTTTTTTTTTTTTTGCCTAAAAGGCTTTTTCAAGGAATCGTCTTTTTAAGTGTGTTTTTCGCATCAAGAATGTACTGCCAAAACAAGAAACATATGTCTTAGTGAAACAGAAGGAAAGGAATGACCCGAGAAAGAACCTGAAATTAAATCCTTTCTTTCTGTTTTGTATTAGGGAGACGATATCTTCATGGACATGTTTGAAGATGAATACAGGAGCATGATGGTAGGTTTTTGTACAGTACCCAGTAAGTTTCTCCACTCCTGGTATGTAATAATTTTATATACAGTATACTGTAAGTGAGTATCCATAAGTAATAGAGTGAAGAATTTTCATACCATATGGATACTTAAGAAGCTTCTGAGAACACTAACTTAGGTGTCATGGTAGACCTATTAGACCAGTGGTGTCAAATATTCTTGTTGTCTTTCTTATTTTTTAAAGTTTCAGGAAACCTCTACATCTAATGGATTGCTATGCAGTAGTCCATGATAAATTGAGATCATTATAACATATCTTTGCCAGATACCCTCAATTTATTTAGATGTATATTAATAATCTGGCAATATCTAGGCCACTTCATTGTAGACTCTTCACTCAGTAACCATCTTGTTCTGGAAAATACTGTATGGAACTGTATGAGGACCCTGCCATTGCACCTACTTGTGTTGGCCCAATATATTTATTGAGTTTGAGGTATTATAAACCTGTAAGGTAAACCGAAATATCATCCTTGTGTTTCAGAACAAGCCCCTTAATGTAGAATACTTGATGATGGATGAATCCATTTTGCTGCCTCCAACTGGAACACCTCTTACTGGTATTGATTTTGTGAAGCGTTTGCCCTGCGGAGATGTTGAAAGAACACGCAGAGTAAGTTCCTGATTTCTGGTCTGGTAAAGATATTTATGATCTGATGCTATTGCTATCAATAATAGCAATAGCAATAGCATTGTGTGAGTAAAATGTCACACAATGGAACACAGAACAATCACCACATCCATTTTGGTTTCTTTCCACAGAGTGACAACACATTTCTTATACTTGCTAAAGGACATGGTTAACACCGCGTATAAATCAGGTTTTTTTTTGCTCTTTAGAGATCAATCATTAAAGCAAAACCTACAAATTATAGCAGCCTCTACTTCAAGCAGGGAGCATACGGCCGTATGCAGCGTTACGTGTGCACGGTCAATAGAACCAGGGGCAAAATAAAGGGTGTTTCAGAGGGTGCTGCCCTCTTTCATTAAAATAGAGGCGTCCGTGAGGCAAACACTGTTTGTTTTTCTGATGCCAAAAGGAAACAGGCATTACAGTCCAATAGGATTCATCTTCAAGTGATGATTGTTGGTTCCTGGTAAAAGCACCCACTAAACCAGGGGTCATGGGATGCATATGTATCAGTTGGTGGGAGTATATGGATGTCAATGTATATCTAATAGCGTTGTGTATGTTAGTATCGATGAATGTGTTTCTGCCATTGTACATGCGAGTGGCAGTACAAGAATCTGTGCATCATGGCGTCAGTGAGTGTTAGCACATACACCCAGTTTCATTTTGTGTATGTATCTGTGTATGTATATATGTGCACATGTTGTGTATAATAGTAAACCAGAAGGTGTTGAGGGCCCTCAATAAAATTTGCATAGGAGCTCCATTTTTTTCTGTTATGGCCCAAGGCAATGATATAATGGAGCAGAGGCATGGAGAGAATTGAACAGAAGAATAAAGCAGAGAGTGGCATTTTGAGCGGGGGATGTGCAAACATATTAAAATCCTATTAACTTCTAATGGTATGAGTTGGATCCCGCAAAACTGCAATGATTGTACTTCCAAGATTTTACAAAAATCCCCTAGTCTTTAGTGGTTCCAAAGAATTTAATGCAATTTCCCTGAAGTTTCTCTACGTCTTTATGGTATCTACTTTGTGTCGCGTCTTCTACTGAAATATGTTTTCCGTCAATGGGCTTTGTGTATTGATTACATTTGCTAAAAAAACCAGTTACATTGTGTTACATGGCAGTAGCTATATTTATTATAGTTGGTGAGGCATAATTACATTTCTGCTCTCTGTCATCAGTGGGAACTTTATTGTACCACAGATCTATTCATCTGTCTGTACTATGTGAACTGTGTGATTTGTTTTATGTACGCATTACGGGTGGTTCTTGCTGGAAAATTCATGACCTTTCTAGGAAAACCCATCTAAATGATTGCATTATCCGCATTCTTTCTTGCTCCTGACAAGAAGAACCCCCGCCCCTTGGAAAGGGTTCAGATGATTTCCTAGAATCCTATTCTATAGATATGGGGCTGGGCAATCCAAAAGTAATATGGGCCTTTTCTTGAAATATGGGCACAGGCATTTTCTGGTAATTTAAACCATTGGCATCGCAGCTTAAAATACTGTTATTTTCCATAAACAAGAATTTTTCCAGTTACCTTATATGTTGAAATAGCTGGATACGGCTCCTCGGTACCGAGGCAGCCACTAACCCTTATGTCAGAGAGTCTGTCCACCTATGGACCGTTCTATAGGTGTACAGTGCTGATGACTTCAACGGACAGATTCTATCACAGATGATTTTTGTATGTGTGCATACCAACAAATGTACATATATGTATATTTAAAACAAAACATTATAAGCAATTCAGGTGTGTGACACATATATCAGATTTTCATCAAAAAAGAAGCCTCATAACAAAAATATGTATTATATTTAATATTAAATATTTCTCCCTCTTTTCACTCTGGTCTATCTACCAACTGAGTCAGTTTTGCATTTGCACCAGTGAAATTAACATGAATATGCCCAATGACATTTGTGTGCGTGTGTATATATATATATATATATATATATATATATATATATATATATATACATATATATACATATATACATTTCAGCCTGGGGAGAGTCATAATGCCAAGATTATCAATCAGCAATGTACCATATCGACAAATTTGGCTTCTTTGTGACCAAGCCGGTAACAATTAAATACAAAAAAACAGAGGTTATTTTTATTTAGGTCACCATTTAAGTCATCATTTGCGTCACCATTTATGACCATGACGCACGACCTGATTTTATCCTTTTTTTCTGGTGGGTTTATGATCCTAGTATCTGTAGGAGCTTCTTATTGGACGGGAAGGGGTTAACCTACAAAATAGGACATAATGCACTGAAATAAAATGAATCACCTATTGATTACGTTTGTCTTTTATTTTTGCAATCCAGAGTCCACATTCAAATTTCGCATTGCCACTTATTAATATTTTTCAACAAGATTTCCTGTAAACGTAATATTACCTCACTGTTTCAGTGTTGGGAAGCATCTTAAATTGCTTACTCGGATCAAGTTATAGACCAGGAATCTAGTCGTTTGTTCCAAGAGATTAAACATATTGTAATTTATTCTGTGTTTTACTGTAAAGTGCCTTTCAGGGACACACAAAGTAGAATATCAAGAAAGACAAAACAAATTCCTATGTTGCCGGTAAATGTGGCGATGGAAATTACAACCAATGTCTCATTGATTACCGTAAAAATATATATTCTTGTCTGTTCTTGAAAATTAATAAAAGAAATATTAAATGAAAAGAAAAGAACATATATATTTTTTTAATCTCACTTTATAACGGACTCTAATAAGACCTTTGGCTAATTACACATGAAATGATTGATTCTTACCAGGTATGCAAGGTGTTTGTTATATAGACTTCTTGCAGTGAAGACCTAGAATGTTGTTAAACCACCATGAGGTTCTATTTTATAGTATAAAGTGCTTTTTATTAACTAATTCCGAGAGGTACCCCCCAAAGCAGCATATTTTTCAGCGCTTAAATGAAATGTGTAGGTCCATTTGGTTTATTCGTTAAAGGGACACTCCGGCCGTCATATGTACTTTAGTGCGTGTAATAACTCTGTCCCCGTGAAATGACCATTCTAATAAATCACATAAATGAATAAATCCCACATTGTGCATTCATGTTTTAGGAAATGCCATTTTTAAACATTTATGTTTTTGATTTCAGGCAATCAGAGTGTTCTTCATGTTGCGTTCGTTGTCACTTCATCTCCGAAATGAACCAGAGACTCAGTTACCCCTGACAAGGGAAGAAGATCTCATAAAGACAGATGACGTTTTAGACTTGAGTAAGTATCTTCGATGAGCGGTTGAGGTTTTTCAGACACCGTGTTTGGCTCTTTGTCTCATTGGGGTTTATTCGCTAAATCGGGGATTGTGGCTGCACTATCTCTCTGCCTCATATTCCTAGGAAGCTGGAGCATTGCGTTTCTAGTCAGTTTGCTGTCATCCATGTGTAATTTCATAGACTTTCCCCTTTAAAGTTCCTATCTGATTGCACGGATGTTGCATTCTTCCTTAATTACTTATGATGAGAGCAGTTTACAAACTACCTATATTAGGTGAGAAATTAGAGACATGCCAAAACACAGATAATAGATAATAATAATAGATAATATCAGTGATACACTAGTGTCAAGATGCCAATTCCCAAATGCTAATTAGCAATTATTATTCAGTATTATGAGTAAGTGGAAATCTCACATCTTATACTATTCCAATCCTACTTCTTATTCTCATTATATAAATAGTTGGGTTTTTTTGTTTTTCACTTATATATATTAATTTAAAGGCAGCTGTGGGCCGGTGGCTGACAAATGGCAGATCGGTGCTGCGGCACGCAGCCAGGGGTTGGATGTAGCCGTCTGCAGGCTACGTGGACATAAAAACGATAGTATATGTATGGGGTGCGCATATCCAGTCGTCCGGTGAGATAAGTGCGGCAGACGGCTGGATATTCATGCACTGGCTGGACTTAGAGAGCCAGGGCCGACTCGTTGACACCAGTCCATCCCTGTTTGCAATAACCATTTTACAGAGGAACTAGGCAGTTGTAGCCTGTTCTAAAGGCTTTAACGTTGTATTTGAACTCTGCGTATCCGGGGTCCCTGGCTCCTATCCTGGGCTCAAGGAGCGGCTTCTGACGGTGTATCCGTCGCATTAACCATATAAAATGTTGGACTGTGTAGAGTGCATGATGTGTGTTACAGCCTCCTGCTTGGATTCCAATACAGTCATGGGAAATATGGGAAATATGCGTGAAATGTTCTGGCAGATAATGATGTCATGTAACCATAACACTGTAAAAATGCGTCAGTCCCTATTTAAAGTGTATATAATTGAGACTTCCTAGAAATTTCTTGTGTAAAAGCACGTGTTAGGAGAGCGGTGTGGAGCTTTGTACTTCAGCCTTGGCTTATTCCGAAAACAGCCCAAAAATGTCCCTTTTCTATATGCACAATGTAAATATAATTTGGCCGATGCATCTCTTAACATGTGGTTTTGGATATGCCCTCGGGAGCCGTCAGGAGCACAGGGCTCAAACCCTTAAAAAAATATCAGTAAGTGCTAAAATATTGCAAACCTTACATCTAAATGCTGAAATGTCTGAAATCTGGATTCTTGTTATAGCAACAGATGGGATGCTCTCTTTCTTTAACCCCTTAATGACAAAACCTGTACATGTACGGGCTCAAAATGCATTGTTTTCAATGGGTTTAGGGACCGTCCATTGTCCTTAAGGGGTTAAATATTGTTAAGCCTTTGTTTAGGGAGGTCCATACCGATCAATTATAATTGATTACAGATTGCCAGTTAGGATCACTTAACAGAGTTTGTTCAAGCAGCTTTCTTATTATGAATTTACTGGCAGCGTAAATGTATATAACTCAATTTAATACAATGTGTTATGCAGTTTACTGAAACAGATTCAGTCAAGGAAATCTAATGATAAAAATCCAGATTTCATTGGAAAGCACATTCCAGTTTTGTTTTATTTTTTTTTTTTTAGAGAACATAATTAAATGTAAGTGTTTTAATTTGCTAATGTTTTTTAAAATGTCAGATTTAACTACTATATTTACAATGTCATCTTCCAGCATAGATTGTGTCCATAGAAAACCAACTATCCAAATGATTCGAGTTATTTGACCTAGCTTCTCCCAATCCAAAGGAGTATATTTACTGAGTTAATGACTTTAATAATTTTTCTTACTGTCGTAGCTCTCGATTTGGAAATCTCTACCAAAATCACTTATGGAGGACATAGGCAAACAGATGGGTGGCCCAGGGATGGCAGAATTCTTGGGGACACGTGTTAAGTGTGATAGTGAATGTGTGTCATGTTAGTGTATAAGTCCTCCATAGTGATTGTGACTTCTGCTAAAAAAAAAAAACAAAAAAACACGCTACATAGCGTGTTAGCGTTAACAGTAGAATTGTTGGCCTTTACCTTTAAAGTAAAATGTTGAGCTTTGCAATTTGTAATAAATTATATTTACTTGATCCAACAAGTACTGCTAAAGTTAGTGTTTACTACATTAATGCCAACTTACATAATCGTGATTTTGTTCTGTATAAATAGAGATATTGAGCAATAAATCCCGTGTTGGAAAGACTAGGAAACGGAGTGTAGGAGGAGTGGAGAGAAAACACAGACCTGGAATTATAGCAACAAAGGCAAGAGTAGCCCCAGGAATAGCTGACCCAAAGCAGACAAAAAAGGGAAGAGCGGAAAGAATGATGTCAAGAAAAAACATGCTGCTTGAGAACAAGATCAAAGAAACCACCATTAAAATAAGCGTTTGAATGAAGAAAGAAGAAAGGCTAATGTAGCAGGACTATATTTTCTTCTAAACATGTTATTTGTTTATTAACAAATAAAAATTATAAATATACCCGATTTACTTTTTAGAACAGATTATGACTAGATTAAAAGGATACTATAATTTAAAGACCATTATCCATAGAAACACAGAATGTTATGGCAGATAAGAACCATTCGGGCCCATCTAGTCTGCCCCCATTGTTTCTGATGTAAGGGGTTTAAACCCCTATAAGTCTTTGGTCAGGTCCTATAGTGAGAAAAGCTGTATGTCTAACCCATGCTTGCTTAAATTCCCTCACTGTATTAGCCTCCGCCAAAGCTGCTAAGAGACTGTTCCACGTATCTACTGCCCTCTGAGTAAAGTAGGACCTCCTTACGTTACTTTTTAGCCTCTGGTTTCAAGTTCTAGACAATGACCTCTTGTTCTAACATTGCTCCTCCTTTGAACTAAGCTTCCCTCCCATACTCTATTCTATTCTACGCATCCCCCCTCTCTTCTTTCCTCCAAGCTATACATATTAAGACCCTTTAACCTTTCCTGATCATTTCTGTCCTGTAAACCACTTACTTTTTTGTTGCTCTTCTTTGAACGCTCTTCATTGTGTCCATACCCTTCCGTCCCCAGAACTGTCTCCAATACTTTAGGTGACGCCTAACCAGAGATCAAGTAGCAGAACCACCTCTCTCTTTCTGCTACTAATACCTTTCCCTATGTAACCCAGCTTGCTTTTTGAGATGCTTCATTGTATTGTCTGCTTATCTTTAAGTCATCAGAAATAATTACTCCTAAGTCCCGTTGTTACTGACAGTACAGTGCCGCCAATGCTATATTCTGCCTTAGGATTTTTATGTTTCTAGTACATTATTTTACCTTTAGTAAAATTAAACTGCAGCTGACACGCTCTTGACCGTTCTTCTAATTCATACAACTCATTCGACCATTTGAGTTGTTCCACCTGGAATGTCTACCCTGTTGCATACTTTTGTATCATCGGCAAAAATGACCATTAAGACCTTCTGTAGTATTATTAATAAAAATATTAAAAAGTACAGGTCGCAATACTGATCCCTGAGGTACCCTACCAATGGCAAGTCGTTCCTCTGAATATACCCCACCAACTACAACCTTCTGCCTCCTATCACTCAACCATAAGCTTATTCATTCAACTATTCTGGCATCCATACTCATAGACTACAATTTATTTATAAGTCAACTATGGGGGACATTGTCCAAGTGCCTTACTAAAATCTAAATAGGCTGTATCAACAGCTCCTCCATTTTCCTATTAAACTTGGTGGGGGGGGTATATTTTTTTCCATTTATTATTAAAGCTATATAGTAAAATGTTTTACATACTCTACCCATCTCCAACATGACATGGGTTGTATCTTTCTTGCTTTCTATCATCATGTCAGGGAATTTGTAACGGGGGTGCTACATTTGGGACAAACCGAGAGAAAAATAGTAGACCGCAAATATTGTAGATATTATAGAGAAATACTGGAGAACTTGCAAGCTTCCCCTTTCATAGTGAAAATCAGAAGATAAGACAGCCTACGCTCTATGTGGTATCTTATCACATCGTGTTGTCACTTATGAGACCTAATATTAGGATTGAGAAAATACAGGCACAAGTACTTGAGTGAATACAATTTCCTTAAATGTATCTTTTGAGGCCAAAACTTGCGAAAATGTGGGAATTGTAGAAAGTTCACAATATTATTGCACAACTTGATTCAAAAGTTGAAAACTGGTACATGATGTACGATGTTATGTAGCCCATAATAACATGTAATGAACAGCAAAAGTTAGTTGGAAACATTTGGTCACGCTGCCCTCTTTTAAAGTTACAAAACAATGTTACAGCTTCCTGCATGCTTAATTACCCCAAAGTCTATGAAATCATTTTGTTTCCTAGAAGGCAACTTTGCATATCTTCGCAAGGAGGAAGCTTGCCCATAAATGTTTCTTAACTTAATACTGTATTGCACATAAAATACTCCAATCCCTTTCTTACCTGCTTCCTAAAAATGGATCTTGAATTGCTGTAATTAACAAAGCAGTTATAGAAACAGAATGAAGTTCTGAATTATTACGCGGATCTCTTCCAAATTGTGCACGCTACAGTTCTATACACTAAAAAACTGAATACATAAAGCAAGGTATATATATCAGAGTCTATGCTGACAGCACCTACATTGCAGGCATAGGTCACAGGTCTCACACCCCAAAGGCATGCATATTGTGCACATAGGACTTGCCCTAGCACCCAGATCACCTCCCATCTCTCTTTAGCTCTCCCTTTACTACATCTCTCTTTTCTCTTTATCTCTTCTATCTATCCTCTTTCTCTTTATCTCTTGTCTATCTCTTTATCTCTCCTCCTCCTTCTTTTTACCCCACCCTTTTCCCTATATCTCCTCATTCTGTTTGTATTTCCTGCTTGTTCTCTTTATCTTTTCTCCTCTTTGTCTGTCTCTTTTCTCCCATCCTGTTTGACCCAGTATATCGTGATTACGGTTATGGTGTACCACCATCAATGCCTGGCTCAGTATATAGCGATGGCAGTTAGCTGTACCATGTTAATGTCTGGTACAATGCATAGCGATGACAGTTATGTCATAGTAAATATATTGGTTTACACTCTTTAAAAGTTCTCTTTTTTTCTACAAATACTGAAAAATGCCCAGACACATAGCCAAAGTTATATGTTCACACATTAAAATAACCACACACACTCTTTCTTTCTTTCTTTCTTTCATGAATTGTGCTGTTTATTTTAATATATCTCTTTTAAGCTAACATTACTGCATTCCAGCGTGTCGCTTGCTCTCTGGAAATCTGGTTCGTAGCATGTATTATCACGTTTTCCTTCTTTTAAGTAAAGTAAATATAACAGCCGTGTTTAGTTTTGCATTTCTGGGGAAATGCTGGTTCCTACATATTGATTGTTTCACTGGAATCCGTCTGCTCTCCGTTTCCCTCGTCTTTTCCCAGTAATGTTCATTGATGCTTTAAATGCACATTCTTGTTAAGCCCTCAACACCGATATTGCTTTTCTCCAGTTAACCTTTTATATGAAACAGTGAAGTTATTACACTGTTACTGTTACCGTTAGTGTTACCAGAAGCAAAATATTTGGTTTGTCACATATAAAGTCTACTCCTTTCAATAGGGAGCACAAATCAAAATGTCAGGAGGGATTTGTCTCGTTCAACCTTAGTGTCAGTGCACCTTGGTTAACACCTCGGCAACTCAACAATATGCGAGAGATGGGAAGCTCGGTGGGGAGGAATAATCATGTAGATCCTTACAAAAGAAGGTTATCACATTACATTATATTCATAGAGTGCCTGCAGATTCCATACTAGATCGCTAGTATTGGATAAAAAAAAATAAAATAGTTTTCCGATATGGTACGGTTCTCTTATTTTCTAGAGCAGAAGAAACATTTACCTAGGAGTAAATATTTCAGATACCTAAAAGCCAGACAGTGTAACAATCCATCACGAGACAGGTTGCTTAGGGAGCGGCATTAGTATTATAAAAATATTACATTAGACCTTACATCTAGAATATAGAATGCTGTACTTGATAAAAAAAACAATGATCAGGATATATTTAAGGGCCACTTGTCATTTGAAGAACGACGTGAAAGAAAAATCTTGACAAAAATCATTAAACGTGAAATATGTTTTTAACGCAAAGAAATGCCATAATGGTCTTACGTTAATTCTAGCTCTTAGCTGTAAATGGGAACGCAGTGCTTTTTGTCACAGAGGAAGTTGCAAAGTATATTTTTACTACAGGTTTTACTTGAAGTGTATTTTTGGTTTGGGTAAAACGCACACCCTGTTCTCACTTTTACAGCTGAGTTAATTGACTGTTATCTAGTGGGTGTTCTGTAGGATTTCTCAGAACTAAATTTGCAACTCTTTTGCATCTTGTGACATATGTTAATATATATATATATATATATATGACATAGTCATTTCTGAACAGTAGTGATGTTTCACTGAGCATGCTGTAAATCAATCATTCCCACAAACTGCTGTTCCAGAGAATCTATAACCCTCTCTATTTTAGGATGAAATCAATGCAGCCTTACTGAAAGTTGTTGGCTCCACTAAGTGTTAGTGAAAGTTCCCAAACTCCAAATGTGTGTGTGTGTATATGTGTGTATATATATATATATATATATATGTCCACAATATTTGTGTGTGCTGAAGGGGACTTATCAAGACATTTTGGACAATGCTTTGCTTCCAACTTTGTGGGAACAGTTTGGGGAAGGTCCTTTTCTATTCCAGCATGACTGTGCCCAGCGCACAAAGCAAGGTCCATAAATACATGGTTGGGTGAGTTTGGTGTGGAAGAATTTGACCGGCCGCACAGAGTCCTGACCTCAACCCTGTTGAACAACTCTGGGATGAACTGGAATGGAGATTGCGAGCCGGGCGTCTCGTCCAACGTCAGTGTCGGACCTCACAAATGCTCTACTGGATGAATGGGCGCAAACGTCCCACAGAAACTCCAAAATCTTGTGGAAAGCAAAGTGGGACCAACTACATTTTGATCTCTATGTATCTAGAATACAACGTCATAAAACTCCCTGTTGGTGTAATGGTCAGGTGTCCCAACAATTTTGTCTGTATAGTATATATATGGTTGACCAACTCAGACCACTTTACCAGCCTGTACTGGCCATCAGGTAAGACGGGCAAATACCTGGTGGTCCTGTGCCTGATAGCATGTGGCCAAATGATAATGTGCAGCCAAGGACCGGAGACATTCATGTTGGCCGTAAAGTGCCAGATCCGGCTTTCTTCCCCCAGTCTGACCCTGTCATGTATGGTTGGCCCATGAATGGTTAAATAATCTTTCTATACAAATGAACACAGTTATTATATGCGTATACGGACTGTAGGATTCTATATAGTAGAAAAAAATGTCCTCGTATTGGAAACAGGAATTATTGTGTTTAGGAATACCCATCATTGTTTTTTGTTTACTACAGCTATTGATCTTGGAACTAATGATTATAGGGATGCTTCCGAGAAGAACACTTCAGGCAATCTATAAGCTGTGCCTTAAGGGACCTTTCTGAGGCCTTGTAATTGTTGAGTTAATTTATGGGTATCATGTCTTCAACAGTGTATCCACAATGTCTGGTATAATAACTACCTTTCCAGGAGGTGACGTAGACCATCACCTACCTCTTACACGTCAGGCGGCGGTAGATGGGGGAGCACTTGCCGGCTAACCCATAGGGTGGACCAAATTATCTGCTAATTTAGGGGTGTAAAAATAGATTTCATTAACAATTGAATACACTCTTACTGCCTATTGCCCATTCATTTCTATACACTTTTCTTTAGGTGCCATGATGACCGATATGGATCAGCAGGGTAGATCTCTAGGTTAGCGTACCTTGAGGATTTCCTTCTCTGTTTGAGCGCTTAGACTTACGATTTTAGAAGTTGTATTGCCACATTGTCATACATATTTATGTATTTGGTGCATCAATAGAACATTGTTCTAAATCTTTCATTTACCCTTATGCTGTAGCCTGAGATTTATATTCTGTGAACGTACTTTGTATTCTACTGCAGCAATGAAGAAGCTAATGTGAAACATGTCTACTGCGTAAAACGGAAATTATATTATATGATATATATTAATAATTTCACACAACTCTACAGCTTATCACAGCTTATTATTATTATCTGTTTACAATAAATACTTAGAGCTTGTGTAAACAGCATCACATGCTTTTAGTGTATAGAAGTGTGTGTGTAGAAATACGTGCACACGTTTTTCCAGCTCATAAACTGGCATGTCATTTTCACATTTAAATATCCCAGATCACTGAAGCCGCTGGTGTGTGCGGACGGCACACTTCTGTCCGTGGTTTGCTCTAAAGCTTTTAATTAAGCGTATTGATCTTTGAAAGCCACTAGCGCAATCAGAGCGGTCGTGTAAGTTTGTTTTCGCATTAAGCACTCGGAAAGCAAAGCAACCGAATGACTTATGGAACAGACGTACGGATTTAATTATGTGGCAGTCGTTCTTGGCATTTTACTTTTACTTATTTCATTCATTTGCAGTTGTTCTTGAAATATGTACTAATATGTACGGGCTGAGTATCCCTTATCTGAAATGATCTGAAATCCAAGGGAAGCTCAGATAAGTGATACTCTCGATTGAGGGAGGGGGGCAGGAGAGAGGTGTCTGACCTCTCCTGTAGTGGATTCTTTCCCAGCCTCCTTTTCAACTGCTCCCTCCTCCCCGCTACTATTTTCAGGCTTCTCCCCACGGTCCCAAAGAGCTTCTGCTCCCTCATTATGGACCAGAAAGTTTCTGGGGAAGCCTGAACAAAGGACCGTGAGAAGACCTTATCCGAAATACTTCTGGCCCCAAACATTTCAGATAAGGGATACTCAACCTGTATCTTGAACGATTTTCCTCTTTTTTTCTTATCTCTATCAATTTTTTCTTATATCTCTCTCTTTTCTTATCTCTCTCTCTCTCTCCCTTTTTTCTTACCCCTCTATCGTTATACATAAGCTGGTTAATATGTTGAAATTACTTTAAATAATGCCTTCATGAGGCGCCATGCATGGTGATTGTGATTAGACGTGCGAGGGGCAGGGCTTGCCCCAGACAGCATTACATGGGTTGGGAGAGGGAGGGGAATTTGGGGGCGGGCGTGGCTAAATCCCGCTCCCCTGCCCAAGAGAGAGTGACCCTGAGACCCGGCATAGCAGCATTTCACCCGGCGAGTGTGAGTCAAACCCGGAGACTTCACAGATATGTTTTTTGGGCCTCTCACATGGAACTAGCCCTATGTTTCAGAACTGATTAAATCATTATCAATTGGTATTGAAGTAAGACTTGGTAAAAGTCTCTAAAAGAAAAATGTCTCTATTTGGCCATTTCAAATGTAGTCACAGAGTCGCTAAGCTCTTCATATACACACACCTCATCATACTAACCAGAAATGCTGTCCGTTCTGTTTTGATATACGTCTTAGAGAGTTCTGGAGGTAGATAAAAATTAAATCTATTTAAGTAAAGTGATAACACAGGTGATATAAGAAATGTTAATGTTTTTTTTTTGTCTTTATCCACAGATAACAGTGATTTAATAGCTTGTACAGTAATAACAAAAGATGGCGAACATGTGCAAAGATTTCTGGCAGTTGATATCTATCAGATGAGCTTAGTGGAACCGGAGAGCAAAAGACTTGGTTGGGGAGTTGTGAAGTTTGCGGGTTTATTACAGGTAAATATTGTTCCACTTTATTTTTTGCATGTTTCTTACACCTTCCGATGTACTAGTTAAAGGGGTAAAAAAAGGGGTAGTTGAAATTTCAATTAAGTTTGCCAAATCTATTTCTCATTTTTTGGGGGGGATTTAATTTATTTTTGCTTTTATCGCTAATAATGCATCCAGCCTCCTCATGCATTGCAGAGAGTTTATTTTCCAATTGTGTTAAACCGTGAAAGGACGCTCTATACGCCACGAGGTTTGTTTCGTTCAAATTAAAGATAATTTGTCTTTTGTAGCAATAAAAAAGGCATCTTTTTAAACAATAGAAATTTGATTTGTTGTTTTCACACATCACAAAAATATAATTCGTATTAAACAATATGGGCAGTAAATGAAAAATACAGCAATATTGCACAATTAAACTTAAATATAAAAATACAGAAACTCAATCTGAAAAATATGTATATGTAAATAAATTTACTGTCACTGTAAACAAGAACTAAAACTAGGAAGACCAACGACTCATTAAAAGCATATTAAGATTTTGGCACAAAGTATGTCTTCCCAAATAGAAATGTTGTATGAAATATAAATTCACCAACTATTATAAACATGCATGTTTACCCTAAAACCTACAGGAGAAGAACAGCAGATCGACTATTTTAAGTGTGTATCTCTTAAGTGGGTGCACAATATTTCTAACAAAAGAAGGCAAAAGCCCTGATCCGTGGCTATAAGCAGATATCTTTGTATGGAACAGCTTCACGTGGCTGATGGTTTTTATGGTAGGCAATTACAAAACTGTCCTTCCGTGATGGCATCAGATCTGTGCTTATACACACCAATTGGACATAGCGATATGAAAAAATAGTCACACACTCGTATATCTCTCACAAATAAGGGCTCATGTTGACTGCCAAATCTCAAGTGTTCGTATGGTATACCTGGAAGGCGTATTAAATGGCTCGGGAGTCTTGAATAATCAATCTTCTTTTTCTAGGATATGCAAGTGACTGGTGTTGAGGATGACAGCCGAGCCTTGAATATTACGATACACAAACCGGTTTCAACACCCCACTCAAAGCCATTTCCCATACTCCAAGCTACGTTCATCTTTTCTGATCACATCCGCTGTATAATAGCCAAGCAGAGGCTAGCAAAAGGGCGCATTCAGGCACGCCGCATGAAGATGCAGAGGATATCTGGTAAATGCTTTTATGTAGGGCGTATCATTTTCATCATAAATAGCTAAAGAGATATTCATGTACGGGCTTTCTCATTAAGGGGTTAATCTGCAGCGGTATTTCCATAAAAACCATAATAGGTGTTATCACAGAGACTTTACACCAAAATTTTTAAGTGGGCCTATACTTCTCAGAGGTACAGACTGAGGACTGAGGTCCTGAAAGTCTATAGTGTTCCGATAAATGATATTATCTTGGCCTGAAGGCTCTTACATCTGATGTGCAACTAAACAGAGCACAATCGACGATCTCTCTATAATTCTCCAAAAGACAAGTGGTTTGATTTGAAGATTCAAAAAAAAGAAATAACTTTGAAAACATAAAATATCTTAAAATATTTCATGTGCTATATTATTTAAAATGATCTAAATACAAAAACTATATTCTCACAGATAATGTGGTGGTACCGTATGCAGATATATAATTGTTTCTTAAAAAACAATTAATACATTAATGTTCCTCAAGACCTAAGTACTGATCGGTATTTTTTTTTGTTCTGCTGGAATTCTCGGTAACTTCATCGTGAGTCAGAATATTTTCAGGGATTGTTCTTGCATGTTGTTCAGACTAAACTTCTGCTCGATTCAAAGAAAATGTCACCCTTACTTTGCTTTTAAAGTGGAAAACGAAGTATCTTCAGTGTTTCACTTCTTTCTTTGTCTTCATGGAATGATTTTGAGAATGATATGTCTCGGGATGACTAAACGTCATCAAGTATTTTAAGAATACATGTAGTTCTCAGGACACTGCATTAATCACTTGCTGACAAATCCCTGACCAATAACCTCACATGATGTACCGGTTCCTCTAGTGTTTCCATGCATCAGTCCACAGGCTGCCCCTGATATTAATGCTATGAGATAACATTTTAAATGAAATATCTCCGAGGGTTCTTCTGATTGACCATCAATAAACACAAGAAGTAAATAGTTGCATTGCATTCATTCAGAAATCCTAAAAAAAGCTGTGATGTCATCTGGTCTCCTTAAAGACTGGATTGATCTCCAGCGGTACTGCAGTCACTCAGGGTCAGCAAAGCTCTTTGTGATGGGTCGGCATTTTATACTACATATTGTGGTCAGTCTCTGCAGATTCGGCTACAGTATGTGCCGTTTAAAGAAAGGAGTATAATTATTATATTAATGAGATGTTTTAGACACGGCACTACGGACTTATGTATTCAGCCTGTTTTCACTGCTGTATCTAGTAAACGGGAGAGTACATAATTGCAGTGTTTTTGACGTTTACTGGAAAAAGTGTTGTTTCCATTTTCTTCACGTTCCTTTTTTCTGTAAGTGCTAGAGAAGTACTTTGTTTCATAAATTCATGTGTAACAACCGGGGATATGGACTGTGCTCTGCCTACTACACAATTTCTCATAAAAAGAAAACCACTTTCCTCCTTTTACACACACCGTATGCTTGTTTTAATAATATATATATATATATATTATATTATATATATATATATATATATATATGTTACTATACGAGATCTACCTTTTACCAAAGTTGGCCACATTCACCACATTGTCATCTAAGTCTGTTGTCCCCGACCAGCTGTCTTCTGCTTCATCGCATATAATAAAATGTATTCATACACAACACGCTTCTACCTACATACATATTAAGTAAATACATGTGCGAACTACTCGACAATAACAAGCTGCTACTCGACACAATATAAACTCACTGAGTTTAGACTCGCCTAGTAATTCCCTATTTCTTTCAGGTGATTCCCCATAATTGATCACAATTATAACTAGTATGTGTGCTCTTGAAACCAAGTACCATTACTTTGCAAATATATGATATTTCTGTGACCCTTCTCCAGATAAACACAGGTTGTGAACTAAATTTATAACCTTGTACAATATGGTGTTAAACTTTTTGTTTTATCTTGTGTCTTGTAGGCAGCATCTGTCAATCATAAACCACGTGGAATTGATTTCATTGTTCATACATTTTTATATTATGTTTATTTTTTTCCTTGTCTAGCTCTTTTGGATCTCCCCGTCCAGCCATCTACCGAAGTTATGGGTTTTGGACACGCATCGACCTCGGCAAGTCAGCACCTACCTTTCCGGTTCTACGAACAATCTCGCCGTGGCCTGAGCGATGTCACAGTGCAACGCTCTGTCTTTGCATCGGTAGACAAAGTACCAGGTAAAAGCATGTTTTCTTTTACTTATTTAACAGAAATTGTAATGTCAAATGGGGCTGTGCCAACTTTACCTTATTATGCGTTTTTGCAACCTGTATAAAAAAAAAACACTTATCTTTAGTAGAAGTTTCAGTTCCAGAGCTGCAGTACACTGCCACTTCTTTGTGTGTATGCGCCTGGGAGGTAGTGGAACTCCCACATGAGTTGGCGATGAGAATATCATGTATGTGCTTTGGTGAGCAGTAGATTTGTTTCATCAAACATATCTCCTGCAGGCTTAGGAGCTGACGGTAGGCGAAAGAGGCAAATGAATATGAGAGAGATTCTGTACAATTGCAAACGGGACCGGGCAAAAGTGCTAATGATGGATGAAGTGTCCCTTTAAAAAATAATTTAAAACCACCTTATAACATGTTTAGTAGATGAACCATTTGTAAACCATTTATTACATAACACATAAACTAATAATGTATTTACTGTGTACTCTGTGTAATTTCATTGAAAAGTGACCCACAAAAAAAATTTTATGTTTGAAATAATGAGCCTATTTTTTTGTAAAGTATACAAAAAAGTAAACTGTGTACCTTTTGAAAATGTGGTTATTTTAACCTAAGGTATTCCTTCCTTCGTTATCTAGGTATGGATTCAACAACGGGAGTGTTTCAGGGGAGATACTTACTAAGCTCCAATATTGAATATACTATAGATTATTGAATTGGATAATTGATATAATCAACACAAATTCAAGAGAAACAAATGGATCTTTGCCTTTGTTCTTTGTGCCTTATATCTACTTATATCATACGTATATCTATAGCTGTCCGAGAGCGCTGTAAGGGGGCTGTCAGATCTGTTCTGAAAAGAAGTCAGGAGGAAAAAGAGAGAGAAGATGAAGTATACATAGAAAGAGGATAACAGAGAGGAGAGGGAAAAGAAAAGAGAGGAGATAAAAAAGAAAACAAATGTTACATATTTATATTATACTTTGTATAGTATAACACACATCATTTTAGCTACATAAAATAATTGTTCAATAATCCAGCAGAAAAAAAGCAAAATGATTTGTCTTCAATAGCAGAGGAACTATATGTAAATCATGTATGTCAGCTTCGATTATATATTTCAGGAAGTTATTGGAAAAATGATAGGTAAATACATTTTGCAATTCCCGTTGTTGTGACTCAAGTTGTGTAAGCCTGACTAAACATTACATCAAACGAACGACACTCCGTTTCCTGTTTCATTTAATATGCTGCATTTATTCTATGTCCTTGTAAGACAAACAGATGCCAAAGAATAATTTATATATAGCCTAACTGTACGGAACAAACCAAGCCGACCAGCTTCCAGTGAATTAGAATAGTTGACCTCTCATCTTGTAGATGGAACAGCTGTGTGTAGACGATAATGAACTATAATATTTTTTTATAGTTATAGTCATGAGCGGTGTGTAATTATCTGCTGTCTGTGTTCACACAAAATGCAGCTTTTACGTGATCATTTTATTTATTAAAGAGTTAATCAAATGCTGTATCACCCATGTAAAAAAGCAATAAACCTAATAACTGGATGTGCCCCCCCCCTTGGATGCAATTAAACATTTGTGATAACTGGCAGTGTCTTTTTACATCTCTGTGGAGACATTTAGTCCCGCTTTTCTTGGCGGAATTGTTTTAATGCGGCCACCATGGAGATATTTGGAGCATGAACTGTCATGGCGCAGCGTCTCAATCGGGTTCATGTCAGGGCTTTGAGTAGGCAACAACAAAACCTTCATTTTATTGCTTTTGAGCCTCGTGGACATTAGGAAAAAACAAAAGATGGCATCAAGTACAAGACATTGACTAAAAAGATGTCCTCCGACAACTTCATCTGCAAGTCTCTGGGTGGGTCATTTCACTAATCAGTGAGTTACAATGAAATTAATTGAGCTGAATATAATCGACTCACCGGATAAACTATGTATTATGGGAAGTCCTCTTAGCCTCAGAGCAGAGGTCTAGTTTGGGTTGGCCTTCATAGTCAAGAGTGGCTCCACCAGGTAGACTACATATGGCATGGAGTAGCAGAAGACGAGCAAGTGCAGTCATCCTTAAATAAGGGAATCTTGAAGGGGCAGGAATTACCAACCATACATTTAACAAAGTAAGGGAGGAAAGGTCAAGGTCTTTATAAACCGAATATCCTATAAGGAACAAATCTACACCTATGTGTCACCTGTTCATCTTTGTTCATGATCATTGTAATATATTATTTTGTGCATCAAATATGCGTAAACCTGATCACATGGATTCATATAAAACAGACATCTGCTGTTAGACCGTATAAATGCAAATTTAAGATAAAAATCATATTTGATTTCCTTCATTGATACGTATTGGTAGAGATATGTGTACATCACTGATTGCTCCTTCATTTGAATATATAAAAATACATAAATGTATTTACTGGTTTAGTTATCCATCCACTTTTTAGCCCAAATGGATTGATGGTAACTCGGAAGTCCCTTGTGCTATGTTTATTAGAAATTAGCTGATCTGTACTGATAATGTAGGAAAGAAATCTTTAGGATCTTATTGATTTCCTTGGTCTTCCGAAAATAATGGTAGTTTTCAGGTCCTACTGATTTATTATTATGGGAGATTTTAAAAGAGCCCAATCTGTTTCCCGTAAACTGTGCCATTAACAACATATATTTTTGTTTTACTGCCTTACTTGTGTTTTAAAGCGTTACACACATGAAGTAAGAAATCCCCATTGATGTTTAAAGTGCAAGCGTTTCCTGAAACTTCTCCAGAATAGGACAAATAATCCTAAAATGTAACCAGTTGAGTACTTCCCCTAATGGGTCATACCTCAGCCTGTTTCTTGTTTTAAAGAATTCTCGTTTATGTTGTGGCTAATTTCCATCTAATTATTTACTACTGTGTTCCAGGAATCAAGGTTTTTTTGGTTCATGCTGCTTTGATTTCTTTCTATAATCAGGCCTTGCATAAATGTGTGCTGAGAAATGAATAATTATCGTTAAGAACATGATTGAGAATAGTTGGCGATTAGCACGTGTAGGCTGTGTTCACGAAGGGAAATGCACTATGCAAATGGCAGCTGCTTGGTCCCTGTACATTTTTATGTGGTCTGTTTTGCAAATACATGCAAATTCTGCAGAATCACCCCAAATGCATTTGCCCCCCTCCCCCCGATATGTTGGGTGAACACATACTCGTGCACTTGAGATGCTCAACTCCAGTCCGCTCCAGTGCAGATTTGGTGAACGCTGCGTGTCGGGGTGTGTTCAGACCCCCGTGCGCATGTATGGAAAGTCCTCTTATTGATTTTAATGGGTGCACATTCCTGCCACTGATTGGCTGCTTGAAGCAACCAATCAATTTAAGATATAAGCATTCAGGAGGATGGCAGCAGGGCTGCCTCTTCCGTGTCAGGTAAGAGCTTTATTTATTTTTTTATAATGACAGATTGTTCGCTCTTTTGTGCAGGCCCCTCATTACTTTTTGCGAATTTGTTCAACGTACATTTATTCTAACAGAAGACGCCTAACCAACAGTCCTAGCATTTCTAGCATAGCAACTAAATAGGTACTGAGTTAAATAAAAAGTTACACTGTTTTTTCCCCCAAGCAAAAAAAAATTATTACCATATACCTAAAAATCGAAACCTAAAATGTGATGGCAGGTAAGCCTCCGGCCCATCTTGTTCTTGATTGAAAGTCTCAAGCTTCAGTCCTCTGTCTTTTGTTAGATTCAAAAATAGCCGCAGGCATGTTTAAGTTCCCTTACCGTGTTAATATCTACCACTTCTGCCGGAAGGCTGTTTGTCTTCCTCTAAGTAAAGCATTTACCTTACGCACGGCACTGTACGTGAAACACAACGCGTGACATAATGTTCTATAAGTCCATTCAGTGTCTCCCGGTGAAAAGACTGAATGGTTGCCAAAGGGACAATAAATTACCTTTTTTTTATAGCAGGGACTTTATTCATCTCGTGAACGGGTAGTGAATGAACGTGTGAGTATTGCTTCCCTTTTAAAAAAAAATCTATTGAAGTTGTACGCACATTGTGATGTATTATGTAATAAAACACATAATGACTAACGCCTTTACATCTACGTTTCCTGCAATATTCTTTGATTTTGTAATAATGGCTGATCACCATTCATCATATCATACCCTTCCCTTCATAATATGCAAACTTATTTCCTTACTCATAGTCCAAGGAAGGCCTTTGTTTAGAAACGCGACGTACAGTTATATCCTGTTCCCAGAATCATTATTTATCTACTTATAATTCTTGTTTCTGTTTTAAGAGTTTTGGAGTAATTTAGTGCATATTGAGAGGAGGGACCGAATGATGGTGGTAGTGGTGAGAGACTGGTACAATAATTAAAATAGCATTGTGGTCATATCTGAAGCTTCAAGTTGAAAGAGATGAAAGGAGTGATATGTTATAAGCTACAGACACCAAATGTGTGTGAGTTTACAGGAAAAGGGGAAAAATAATCTCTAGTTACGGGAACAGGCGATATATAACCTGACCTGGACTGCCAAGGAGAAGTCAATACTGAAAGCAATAGACCAGACTTTGTACTTTACCCCAGGGTTTATTGCATGCAAACACATAAAAGAAGAAGTAAAACAGATTTCTCTTTCATTTACTCTCACCTCCTGCAGAGACAGAACTAAAGATAAATATATTTTACTGTGATTTGTTTCACTTTCATTTGATATTAAGCAGCTCTCAGGTTTTGGGGACCATGACATACCAGCAGTGTCCAGTGCCCATGGTTTCCATGCGTGTGACCACTTCTCATTACCGAATTAACTGTTAGAGAAGGCTTATACAAATGCAATGGCAGTGTGATCGTTACTCTATCTCCTTTATTCATGTAATAAAGTGCGCGCTCGAAGGAGTTGTTGACGGGGCATAATTTGGGTTTGGAGAAGAGGTATGCTCTCATTGTTGAGTTTCTTTTTGTGATAAAAGGAATGGAATAGGAGGTCCACTTTAAACATGGGCCTGGCACCACTGCCATGGGCCAAGGCTTACCAGCAGCTTACCCCAGGCCCTTTTATGTTTAAAGGCGGCTCTGAATGGCTGAATGCAATACATTGACCACATGTATTGAGGTTTCAGGAACAATTACAAACCAGCAAACTAGCTCAAGTTATTCTTTAGATGATAAGATTTAGCTGCTATGCCCTTGTTAGGAACCAACCAGAGTAGTAGAAGGAGAGGAGTCCAGGTGCTTGCTAGACCATGTATAAGTCAGTCTGTAAACGACTCCAAGTGGTAGCAGACAAGGGTAAATCCGAATAAGCACTCCATGGTCACAATGGAAGGCAGCTGACAAGGGTTAATCCTTAAAGCAATCTGAGGTCCACGGGAGACAAGGAACTGGGGCAGACAGCAGAGGACATGGTGCTGAACACTAAGAGCATCAGAATAAGCAAGCGCCATTTGCAGGAAACTGGGAGGTTATAAACCGCGGCTGGGAGTGACCTCACTGATAATGTTGCATATTTTATCTTAATCTAAAAAATAAATAGGAAGTCCCATGAAAAACTATATAAGTATTTTTCATATCCTGTAATATAAGCCGGGACACTGACAAAAGCCTGGTTTTATCTAATTGTTTAATATAAACTTACCTTTATTGGCAGACCTGGAGGCTGCTATTTAGGGCGATTGTTCCTGCACACTGAGGTGATTCTTTATAGCAATGCTAATGAAGTCCACTCCTACACAGACCTTCATTAACGAGAGTGTCCCGCTGGGTAACAATGAGCCATTGTCTAGTAGATTCGGCTAAGCTAACAGGGCCAGAACAAATCTGCATGGCTCAAATGCACCTGTCTGAAAATGATGACATGCAAAAAGTAGAAAACATGTTTAACTAAAACTCTAAAATCAATACGGTACACATAACTTGCCAACAGCTTCCCTTTACTATTTTTATATCTTACAGTGTCTCCCTCGTAGATTTCCTACTACACAACTCTGGAACACTCTCCAATAATTGGAGTGCTATAAATTTTAAACTAACCTCCCATTAAAAAGGTGAAATTCTTGTTTATGAGCTTTTATCACTCCTAAGCAGCCAAAGATAAATTTTCAACCCCAATGCAAGCTTGGATGATTTCCCAGTAGTATGTGATTCAATTAGAAACTAATTCATAATGGAGTGTTTTGAGCTTAATTTCAAATATGAAGTTTCCTGTTCTTGCTTATTACCTGTTTCAGGATTTTAATTAAAAAAAAAATGGTGAAGCGGTATAGTTTAGAAGAGCCTTATGCCATAATGGCATCTGAATTTGCTGTGACTGAGAGTGCGTCTGAGTTTGACTTGGTAAAATTAAGGAACAAGTTCACTTCCCTTAATACCCCCTAGCAGGGATGATGGGTACCCCACCTATCTCAGTCAAGGTCTCTAGCTAAAAAAAAATTCTATGACTAAGGTGGTTCTGTTGTAGGTCTCCTATTGGATCTGAGCCAAGTCCCTCCAGAGCATGTGGGTAAACATACCACTTACGTGCCTTCATCATAGCCAACGATCAGGTTCCGACCTCCAATTTACCACTTTTTCATCCCATGTAACTTGAAGTATTTTATGGTAGTCTTAAACATTATGTTGCTCACAGCGCTGATGACACTGGTGAATATGATGTCGCTTTATAAAATAAATAAGAATCCTATTAACAACTGAGGCACCAAACTGGTTATAATGCACCAGTTATCAGGGAGGTACAGGAAAGGTGTCAAGTTCAAAGAGCAAATTTTAAAGTATACTTAGACCGGCGACTTTCCAATGGAGTTGGCTCCCTGTCTTGTATAAGTGATCTGTATTTTGAAACCTGATCCCTGTATCATCTGGTTAATAGAGGGGGATTGGAATATCCTGGTCCTAACATAGTAGGTATGGTAAGATCCCTTAACAAGGGTATATTGACCTTTCGGTTCTGAGTGATTCCTGTTGAGAGTGCGACATGAGTAGTATAGTGGTTGACTTCACCCTATGGCTGTTGGTATAGAGTACTTGAAAGAAGTTGTACTCTTTGTATTTGTGAGCAACCAGTATCTGAAAATCAACTCTGAAGAAGGAAGAGATGGGGAGGGGGGTAGTCAGTTTCCTCTACTTCTCCCACCCTGGATTTAATTAACATGATTTGTGTTGAGTTTATGAGTTTGTGTCGGTGATGTTTAGAAATACCAAACATAACCAAGTGGGTTGTGCGCTTATTACACAAATATGCGCTCGTGGAGACCCTTAAGGTGACTGTATTAATAACATTTGGAATGCAGAGTTCACATAGAAAGAGTCATCAAAATCAGTCTCAAAATAAGCACTCCTCGCACGTTTAGAAATACTGCCTCAAAGTCTGGGTCAGAGGTTTGTTTTTCAGCCTAGGGGGCCTCAGGGCCACCTAATCACTTCTGCCCCATAGGCAGTTTTTCTGTGTTATAATATCTGTACCTACTCATAGTGTTAGCTAGTCTATGATCCATCAGTATCTTTATTCTGAGACGGTTTTGTCTTTTTCTGTCCCGGTGCATTAAAAAGAGAATAATGCTTTGTAATTAGGCCTCAGTATTTGTTCAGTGCTCCGGCAAGAGACCATCATCCACCACTACCTCGCTACAGCTGTCTGTCAGCACATTCCACATCTGATTGTAAGACTAATCCATACAAATCAAATTGATGTTATCCTTTACCGAATGAGCTGCCATTTCTTTTCATTCAACCCCATAGGCCTTTGTAACCCAGAACCACATTTATGCCATGGCATTTGTAATTTAATCTTACAAATGATGAACAGTTCAATCAGGTTATGAGTGTGAGATGTGTGGGAGCCAAACATGCTTCTATTTAAGGTGCTGTTCCTCCTACACTGCTAAATTTAATACTTTTGTAACTAAATGTAGCACTAGTGTCATCATTGCTAGTACTGTTGAAAGTACCCCACTCAGAAATGGATTCGTGAGATATAAATTCTTTAAAGTGACACTATAGCCATCATATGCACTTTAAATATTCCCTCTGCCTATGGGGGATTCTGCAGTTGCCCTTTATCCAACCTCTAGCTAAATGCCGCGCAGGAGATGTGTTTAGCCGAAAATCTTTGTACATGTGATATACTCCCCTCCGGTCTGCTCCAGCACTGGCTCTGCAAGTGTTGTGAGTGAAGAGCTGTTCAGAAAAAAAAGCACATTATGTATAAGACGCTAAAACAATGTCAAACAAACTCACAAGCCGGATGAAAAATGACAGAAAATCAGAACCCTTTATTGATCCGTTAAGCCCAGCCTTACAGTTGGGGTGCCAGAAATTTCTCTACTTCTTAATAAAAACCATGGGAATCATTAAGAAGCCACAGGACAATCAGTCAAGGATAACATACATTTCTCCTGTATTAGCATTAGTATGTAGTTAAATATTTATTTATCCTTACAATGAAGTCTGTTTCACACCCTGCTGAAAAATGTTCTAGCCCCTGTCCAAAGTTCATAAAAATGATAGCTCGATTGAGTGCAATTTGACATTTGACATTTCCATACCGTACACCTATTCTTTTTCTATACTTCCTGGTTTTACTCATTATACTTCTCTACGTTTCTACTATCCTTCTCATATATATTGTTCTAAATCGTCCTACTACCTCTGTACATCTGTAATCTAAAGCACTTCTGTTATTCAAAACCTCTCCCTTTCTCTCTCTCTCTCCCTTTCTCTCTCTCTCTTTGCGTCTTTAATCATTGTAAATCACACGCAATGTATTGTGCCTATTATTCACCCAACCTCCATTATCAAAGAAACTCAAAAATGATATCGGCTAATTAATGTGCAATTCCCCTCCTCCGCAAAAAAATCCTAAAACTGTGATATTATTAGTCTTAAAAATATGTATAAGCAATTAACAAAAATGTATACCCTCTTAGGCATCCATCATTAGTAAGTTATTATATTTCAGCAGGGGTGAATTGTAACTTCTGCACCAAAGGGTTCCTTGCCCAAATATACCTGTAAAAGTGACTTTATAAATTATGTGTGGTGTTAAATGTGATGCGTTAAGATTTTATAAAATTCAGTGTGTTTTGCAGTTTACATGGAAACGCAAAATCCCTCAGGCACAGAGTAACATTACTGGCCCAAAGGGAGTTTCTTAGAATGATATTGTGCTGGGAATTTCCTCAGATATTGATCATTAGTCATATGGTGTATAGTAAGGGAATTAGGTAGGCTAGCGAAAGGCAGTTTAATGGCCAAAGTCGAAGAGAATGAGTAGCACTTATTTGTATATCGCCTACACTAAATACTTTTTCTTTGTGTAGTGGGAAGATCGGTGGCAATGTTACTCCTCTACAGCAGAAGTCTTGCTTTTTTTCACTGTAGATGCAAAACTTTTGTTAAAGAGGAAAGATTCCATTTTACAGTTAAACGTGCAACTTTCCTAACGTCGCTAATAAACAGAGACCAATGGTAAGCGTTTACAACAATAAAAAGTGAAGAAACATCTGATCCCTGCCAGTTGGTTCATGAAGTGGGCAGCCGAATGGGCAGCCTAATGTGGTTTCTAGCTTCCTGGAAAATCCATGTAACAAAATGGCACACGTGTCAACCCTAATCAGGCATTGTGCCAAAGGCAAAACACCTTGCCTTTGAGGGAAGGTGGTGGGCAAACAACCAATCGATCCACCACACACATCAGTAAACAAGTCTTCAGGAACATTAATCTATTGCGGCAACCAAAAGACAGTGGTCACTGTTGTTATTCATAAGCACGCATACGTACAATATACTTTATAGTTAGGTTGCCACAGTTTATCAATATATATATATGCGTAATGGCTACTACATGGGTGATCATGTCTAAATCAAAATTATTCCCAAGATTGGCCTCGTTTTTTTGCGTTTAGCCTGTTTATTAAGTTCATGAAATTTATGAACCACGCAGCAACGTCTGATGCTGTTTTTAACATTCATACATATACATGTGGCTCCATTTATTATTATGAAATTCACGGTGTTTAACAATCTCACCAGCCCAGTAATAGCGCTTGGAGAGATGTTTGTCCAGTTCAAGAATGCTAAGGAAGGGGTGGATTAAGTGAAAGTAATTCTTAATCAAGGCAAGTTCAATCATGATAATGCGGAAAGCTGCTGCTAACCTTACATGAACCTGTAGGACTGATTTACCGAGTATAATTTTACTGGTCTCCGTTCCAAAGGTTGACTTATCAAACACCGGTCGTTTTGAGATAAAGTGCTTTGTGTAAATATGTCTAAGATTTAAAATGCAAATGTTGTTTGGCTTAGAATAAAAGGATTAATTACTTTCATTTTCCTCTCCGGGATTCTCTGGGAATATATCATTGTTATAACAGTTATTGCCTGGCTGACTGTTTAGTTTGTCGGCTTAAAGCCATTAAGGTATATTGCATAAAATGGTAAAATGTGGCAGTACCTGGAGCTGCTGTCCACTTCCTAGCAGGCAGCAAATCCGGTTGTTCTGTGCATGAGCGTCCTTCAATGCTTTAACCCAGCGGCAGAGCTACAGCTTGAAACTTATCAGGATCTTTCCACGTCGGCAGCACCCTAGCCTTCTAGCTGCCATCATGTCTTAAGGGGCCGAGCCAAGCATCTCCGTTGAGTCACCCACAAACTCAAGAGAGCATGAGTGACATCAAACAACTTTTTCCATATGCAAACTGATGAGAATTCTCAGTAATTACAGAATTATTGCATTTGTGTATTTCCATTAAACATATACACAACTCATTAGTTTTTGTATACATTGTTGTTATGGCTATGGGAACATTTTCTTAAAGTTGAATTAATCTTCCCCACCACACTCAAGTTCACTTTGTATATTGATAATGATGGTCTGCCCTACTTTGCAGGTTTCGCAGTAGCCCAGTGCATAAACCAGCATAGCGCATCACCAGCGTCATCACCGTCCCCTCCATCGAGTGGCAGCTCCAGTGGAAGCACTGGACCTTGTGATTCCGTCTCTGCCAGTTTAACATCAACTCCTTCTACAATACAGAGCCCAGCAGGTATCAAGGATTTTTGTCTCTCTTCTCAATGGCCCGTCTTTGTTTTCCTGTTAATACGTACTTGAATACTGTTGATTGTGGTCTCTCAGGGAGAAGGGGAAACATAAATTGCTCAGTTAAAGTATTACATTCAGGAAAACATTGTGAAACATACTTACTGTGTTTATTTCAGAGCAACGTCCTGCACCATCTACCTGTTTTAATCATAATATTGGACTTTGGACAATTGGATCATTGGAGTTACGACTTTAACAATATTGCCTTGTTCTATTATTCTTGTTGCACTTCTCTATCCTCATGGGTTAGCATTGTGATGATAAACAAGCTATTAGATATCCCAATGTGCGTATCATGTAATTACCTACGGATTAAGCAGACAGCACAGAGCTAAAAAAAATTGAACTTGGGGAGGTGTGATAAACATTGAAAAAACAAAATGATCGGGATATACGATGATTACATGTCAGTAAAACGTTTATGGGGAAAATAGAACCCTTTTTTTTTTCTTTGAAATTATAGGTGCAGTGCCACTTAGATAAAACAATAATAGCTCCCGCCAGTACAGTAAGAAAATGAAGCTTAACGGATTATTTTATTCTTTTCTCTGAAGGTTTCATCACATTAGAACAGCACAGAAACCTTTAAGAATATTTCCTGTTTCTATGGCAACAGTCTATCAGTGCCTGCGTTTTTGTCAGCAAAATAGTCCAAGCATAAATTATGAATGCAGCAAAATTTCACATAATTAACATTTTTCCGTAAAGATTTGCTCTTTCAACAGTACTAGGACTGTTTCTGTATTTAGTTACATTCAGCACTTCAAATTTCTACTTTCAATTACTAAACATATATATTTCTTTTAGTTTATTAATATCCAAGTGAAATCGTAGCTGTACTTTATCAGAGATTACTTATGTGTAGATGCATATATAACATTTATTCTGCCTGATTGTAGTGTGTGTCTGTGTGTGTGTATACACATATATAACTACAATAACCTGGATGGGTAGAAAGCACAGTGCTTACTGCTGTGGAGCTTGCACACTGTGTGAGGAAACTCTCTTTTCCTGCCCAGGTTCCTGCTTCCCCTGGGCGGGAAAGAGAGTTTCCTCCCACAGTGTGGGGGTACCACAGTGGTAAGCTGCCTGCCTGCGTTATTCAGCCCAATGACCACCTAGATGTCTGGAGAGCCCCAGTAATGCTCAGCCCCAGGACCATTGAAATCTGCAAGAGATGTAAGGGGGTGTGGGAGAGTGATCGATTGGGTGAATGAATGAATAAATGCGTGAGTATTTAGGGGCAGAAATGAGTGGGACAGGCAGGCTGTTTAGGGGGACAGATGTGCCACAGGCAGGCTGTTAAAATGGCAATGCTGGCACAGGCAGGCTGTTTTTTAATTTTTTTTCAGATTTCAAATTTTTTCTCAGTTGACATAAAGTTTGCAAATTTGTGAAATTATTCTTGCCGGGGGGGGCTGCCACATACAGGATCCAAACCAGGGGAAAAATATTCTAGGTACGCCCCTGGTTCGAGGATAATTATACGCAAACAGTCCATCATTCTTAAGAATAATATAGGTTTATTTTCGGCAATCCATAGTTCTGGATAATCCAGCAATTTAATAAACAGGCAGGTTTCTAAACAGTTCAAATAATAAATAGAAATCACAAAGCTACAAAAAAATCGACCTTTATCTGAGCACTGCCTAAACATGCAGTAGATCCCTCTCTACTATAATGCAAAGCAACAATTAGGATATGCTAAAAGGGATTTTGCCCGAGGCCTGCAGGTTAAAGTCTCAGCATCTGCTAATTAGGAGTAGATGAAGATATGCAGGCTATAGAGGATTGTGGGTCCTAAATACCTTACCATAGACTCCGTCCGTAGACCCTGTTCAGTGTGTAATTCTTTGCAGACCACCCAATTTATCAGCCAGCGTGAAATGATGTTACACTCTATAAATAGTTAAATTACGTATCTCATAAAGTGGTCCAAATAGTAGAACAGTCAAATATGGAGATCTAGTTTGATAAAAGCTGAACATTTTTCATTCCAGAGGGTTATCATTTTTGCAATGAGGTTGGGGGGGTTACTTCAATAAATCTGGTGACCTTGGTTCTATCTTGGGCCTCAGATATTGACACTTTTGTGAAGCAGCTAAAAGATTTCCCTGAGTTCATATTGACTTAAGCAAGAACTTTGGTTTGCAACTTATGGCTACTGTCAGTACATTTCAGCGGAGTCAGAGATGTCCCTCAAACTTGGCCATATCATGTGAATATTATTGTAATACTTATTTAGTTTTTACCCAGTACTAGGATGTAGCTAAGCCAATTCAAAACAAAGTGGATACATCCCAAAGTAGAAAGTTACTCTTGAGTTACCAATTTGTATTACATTGGAAAAGGTCATGAGCGTAAAAGAACATGATGGAATCTTTAAAATATTGAGTTATAGCTCTTACAAAACATTCTGTTACCCTAAACCGGAGTGGAGACAGTTTTGATTTTGTTTTCCAGTTTTGTGGGTCTTTTTGAAGGAAAATGTTTTATGGACAATTTTATAGGAAAAGCTGTTAGTGTTAATATAATGCATAAAAAGAAATGAGTCAGACATCTTTATGTGGATTCCTTAGACTATGGGTTGCTCACACATGTGTTCTTCATCAATAAAATTAAGGTTGACTGCCGAGTGCAGCCATGTGCCTTTTAATGTTCTCATTATACTTTTGGCACATCCACAGATTCATCACAAGCGGGTATGTTGAATGCTTACTTACCTTCACATAGCTGCATAGAGTTACCATATCACGTTGTTTGACCCAACGTGACATATTTGAAGGAAGCAATGACAAGAGAGAACAGTAGATTCCAACTACACTTGTCATGCTTTACTTGCGAGAAGAGCTCTTAGTTGTCTCCTGAGCACAGTTGGTCGCTTACTGTGTCCTCTCATTGTTTCCAGACATTGCCTGGCACTCTTTATAATCTATCTTCTTATACTCAAGAAATGGCCCAGCTTCACAAGGATCCGCATTCCCTTTCAGTCCTCCTGGTACTGTTGGGTTTGAGAAGCCTAGATTGGCCTCTTCCTTCTTAGAAGTGAATTATTGGACTTTTAAGATTAATTATCTTTTTATTATTTTATGTATGTGCGTTTACACACATTTATTACTATTGAAATAGCAGTCACAAGCATTTATTTTGTTCATCGTAATAGAAGTGTTTCCGGTGATTCAGGCTGGCATGAAGACTTATTATTCATTCCCAGCGCCACCCTTTTATTTTACCAGCCCCATTAATTTAAGGGCGTAATTAGCTCAGGCAGGAGAATCAATAAAAGCATTTTCGATTAACTAAAAATGCCAAGTGAATAGGAATGCACTTTTAACAGTCTTTTAATAGTACATTAAAAGAAGCATTAAATGACTTTCATTGAAACGCACCTTGAAGAGAGCCATCTGACTTGCTATTTCTTTATTTTATATGAATTGACAGTAGACCAGCAGTGGTGGATGCTATATACATACACACCTTATATATATTAATATATATACACGCTGTTACGTGGATTAAATCACACTAAGCTGCAGAATGTATTCTCAGAATGCAGGCTTCATAAGCATATTATCTGTGTCTGCCTTTATATAAATTGATTTTATTAGGTAGTCGTGATAGTCAAATAATAGAATCCATTTTGCCAATTATCAGTTACTTTAATACAGACATACCTGTATCCGTGTGCCCCGTATGCCCATTTGTTTTAATTCTTAGATGTAGATTTTCTGGTCAAAACAATCCATTTAACAAAAAAAACCCAAAAAACTGAGCAATATAAGTTTGTGAATGAAGCAATATATCCTCTGGGTTGTGAAACTCATTATCAGGCTTTTGTAAATCGTCAGTGGAAATGTGTATTTTTTAGCGTGCACAGTAATAAAACAAGAATACAGAGAGTCATTTGATGGCTTTTCCTTTGAAGCCACATCATTGCTTATGAGCAGTAATGGTGGCATTAAGCCAGATGAGTATCTCAATCTGAATTTCTATTTAATTAGTGCTCAATAAGTGAGGAAAGAAATCTATTTTCCTCACCCCCACCCTAATAGAAATCATTGCAGCTATTTTCAGTTTTACTTCAAAAGTCTTGGAAAATTTCTGTTTCTTTATTTATTTGCTGTATGGCGTTAGGCACCATTATAATGTTTTTGTATAAAAAGTATGCAAATAGTTTTGAATACTAATATTGTAGCTAAGTAAAATGCTTGTGATAGATAGATAGATAGATAGATAGATAGATAGATAGATAGATAGCAAAAATTGTCATTTGGTCTTAATGTCCAAAATCTACTGAATGGATAATATCCATGTCACATGGCAACTGTTGAAGGTAAGTAACTAATCTCCAGGGAATATTTATAAGTAACCCTGTCTGTTTTACTAAATATCTTGCATGGACCTGTTTTTGTTGTCTTTGTCTAAGCTGCTGTTATAACATGTCATGTAACCCGTGCTCTCATTCCTTCTTTGTATTTTCCTCTGTTTCCACTGCTCAAACCTCTATGATCTATCGCTATGTTTCCCTCTAGTAAGGTCTGGCAGGAAAGGAAGACGGCGAGTGTTTAGTCTGTCGGAGGCAGACAGTCACGGTGGACACTGGGTTTAAACCCCAGAGCGGCATCTGCCTCAGTGAGTGTCTTGGATAATAAATTTGCGCAGCTTACTGATTTACGTTTCATTTCATTAAGTGCATCACAGGTAACAGACGATAGAACCTCATCTCGTATAATAACTGATACTGAAATTCATCGACCAATAGCAACTAACCACTCTTATAGACCTACAAATATTACACCCCAAAACAGAGCAAATTTTAATTCAAATCCGTTTTATAACTAAAAATAGCTCGCACCATGGTCATCTTGTGTACAAATTGTATGCGTCTGTAATAATATTTTCTTGTGAATTATCAGATTTATTTCTTTACATTATTTGACTGTTGCGTTAATTTTCCAGTCCAGTTTCTGTTGTTTTGGTTAAATTCCGTGTGCGCTTTTTCCTCCAATCAAGTATTTGGATAGTTTCCCTTATGATCAGTAAAGCAGGGTACTATATTTGTTGGAAAAAAAAATAAAAATAAAGTTTCACTGATATGTTACTTAGGATTGGCCAAATAAAGTCACAAAAACTTTCAAGACACTAGAGGTTTGTTAAACGTTGTGTAACTTTCCATCTTGCGCTGTGAATATGTTGACTCTGGATTAGGCATAATTTTAGGTAGCTAAAACCGAGCCAAACTCAAGCTCCTACTACATGAATAGCTTTGTTGACCCTGTATAAAGCATGCTTAAATCAGTGAAATGTATGGATAGCCACCTCGCTGATTGAGCTATACATTATGCAGGGCCTTCCTTCTCGGAGAGAAATTTGCCAGAAATGACCCTACAGTGACTTCATGGGATTAAAACCACTGCTCATCCGTCAACTCCTGCTTTATTGAGCGAACCCCAGAATATATGATACAGTTGCTGAACGTGCCTTAAAAATCAAAACAACTCAACTATCTTTATTTTAAAATGAGACTGAATAATGCATAATTAAATGTATGAATCTCTTGAGCCCTATATTAGTCATTTATAATACAAAAAACATTTTACGTTCAGCATATGCCTGATTCCTGTACCGTGCTATATGTCTACACTGTGCTAACCCAACCGTTATATGCTTGTTATGCCCGTGGGAAAAGTGTAGCGTGTAAAGTAGGTAATGTATACATTTCCTTGTTAGTGTTACGATTCACAATTGTTTTTAAAATATATTTTTATTTTCTTTTGCATTTTTTTTTATTATTTTTTTATTTTCTTTTGAAAAATACAAGATTT